>CM019176.2:61453830-61504237 GCA_009739505.2 Apolygus lucorum | reverse complement strand
CATCAATACTCTCAACAATCTCTCAACACGCACAATCCCTGAAAATGTCATCAAAATTGGATGGGAAATGTACAAGTGGCTATCAATCAGAGGGTGATTATGTTCATAAGGGACCATCTGCAATCCAATTCGCTCAATTCCTGAATATTTAACCGAAATCGAAGATGAACTTCGAATAGTTTTGCCAGTTACATAGATTTCATGATAGTCACAACAGAGACTTCGAGTCTTAGATAAAGTCGAAAATGAACGTTGAAATTATCGAAACTTGTTGGTTTACTCGAGAGAAACGACCACTTCAAAGGCATAATACCTCTAACCATAGAATAGAAGTTTATAGGTACAACTAACTTCCCAATATCAGGAGCACTTAGCAGCTAATTGGTAAAGTATGACTTACCAGTCAGAAGGAAGAACAAGAAGACCATTATCAAAGTGTATCCAAAATACAAGAAAGTGGAAGCCACATCCTCGATATTTAGTTTTGTGACGAAGTAATGAATGCAGTAGACGAACAAGTACATAGCTGTAAATCCACTTGTCAGGAAGCTTCTCCACCACCAATGATAATCCTGGAACAAGATACATATTAGGTGTCAAAGAAGGGAAATAATGCAAGCAGAGGGTGCTCTATGTCAAACCCTCTGACAGAGCAATAAAAAAAAACGTCATCGCTAATGAAGAAGTACCTACCTCAGCACAAAGATGGAAGTAGCAGAGTAATATGGTGGTTTCAGAGCAAGTAATCACCAAAATCAGAAAGACTAGGAACAGGAATCCAAACATGTAGTACATCTGGTTTGACCTGTAATCAATGAAAATTAATATATGACCAGCAAGAAGATAAATAATATCAAAAATAACTTGTATCAGGTTGAGATCATACCAAAGAGAATTCAATATGAAGAACAGCTGAATGAAGATGCAGCCAAACGGCAAGACACCGCCCATGATGATGCCAGGAAGTGGTTGAGTGTAAATTGACTGGTCAGGTATCTGTCGAGGGATTTGGTTCGTTCTAACAGGATGCTCAATTGGCTGAAAATGATTTCACATAGGATTACTCATCAGGTAGGGAAGTTGCACATCGCACTAATGGGGTGTGCGTATGGGTCGGAAAAACTGTTTATTGTTATTTATAATCTAAACCAGACCTCATTCTGAGAATTTTGACACCAACCGCGACCTTCTAGTGTAAGAAGACCTTTTTCTGTGATTTTTCAAAGTTTCGACTATTTATGACGTCACAATGGGCTGGGGGGGCCTGCCCAGACGGGAGGGAGCGTGACGTCACAAACATTCAAAACTTTGAAAAATCATAGAAAAAAATCTACTCATCCCAAAAGTGAAGGACTGGTGTCAAAATTCTCAGGATGAGGTTTACTTTCGATTAAAAATTAAAAAAAAATTAGGCGCACCATTCTAGATTAATTGTTAAAAATGTAACTTTATCGGATTTATAGAGGACCCAATCCGGGAGTGCAGAGTTTTTTCTTGCTCAAATCCAAAAATTTATAACTAAAAATAATAAACCAAAACTGGAGTGGTTAGTACAATAATGTCGGGAATTCCACTTTTCATTGCGTTATTGAAATTACGTACCGTAATAAGAAAAGTTTGAGCTACCGTATTATAAAAATCATTAAACACGTCCTTGAATAGCCATTTCACTCATTGAAATTGGTATTAAGGCTAAATGTCACGATGTTTTAGTGTGATTCTGAAATAAGAGATGGCAGCACCATCGGGGCCAAATTTCGTTTACTCCTCAGTTGAGAACGGATCGAGATATTTTAGTTCTGCAAACGGATTTCTTTTCAAGATCACCGTAGAATTCCGGGTAATTGGTTTAGAAAGTGTGCAAAAAATTTTTGAACACAGTTTCCAGCAAAAATTTGTTCAAATTTTGAACATTTTCAAAAAGTGGCCTTATAGCCACTTGCAGAACTTTCATCAGAATACGAATCTGTTTGCGGAATTTTTCTAACTTGATCATAGCCGTCGGATTCTCGTTTTTACGATTTGGAGTGGGGCAAGGGGGGCGATCATGGGCTGGGGGGAGGGCGGCGGTCAAACGCCCAGCCGCCCGCCCGACCTTCACATTCATTCATGTTTTGCTAGTATGCACCCTTTGGTCTCTATTCCTTTTCCTGGCCTCCTAATAGGTAGCTACCATCAACCTTCCCATTTCCAACTTCTCTGTCTTGAGGTTGATCGAATTGGGCGAAATTTCCATAAAAAGCAAGACATAGACAAATAACTTATGAGAAAGATTCTGATAATGGTTAGGTATCATAATTATGGTAGCATGTTATACATATTATTGATTGATACTGGGGCGATGTTTTTCATAGGGGATCGTCTACACGTCAACCCGCATAATACCCCTCAACAATTTTCATCGAAATTGGACATTAACTTCGTATAGTTTCGGGTGTTACAAGGACTTCATGACAGACAGGCAGACGCGGAACCAAACTTGTTCAGGACGGTCTAAAACATAAAACTCGAGTAGGAATCCAAACCAAAGGAGGTACTTTTTTAAACGTTGAACAGTGAAAACAATAGTAGCGGAAGTGATTGATTGTGTCTTCCATTACCCCAGATTAATCGCATATGGACGCTCAATTCTTACTGTGGGACGTCCTAAAAAACGATGTAGTGATCGCTGCACAATCACGGAATATTGAAGGGTAAAATCACCTACGCCGTGCCCAAGTACTACTACCTATAGTATTCGAACGTCAACAGTGCCCGATGTACCCGGGATTGCTAGCGAATGAGAAAGATGTGCGACCTTGAACACTTCTCGAACTTTTTGAGTAATCTGAAAAGGTAAACACGTAGGGTTGCCATCTAATTATGGTAATTACCTTGTAAGACCACAGCACTATCCCTAGTTCTAGGGTATTTACAGTGCACTAACGGTAATTTTGGGACAGTCATGTTTGTAATTTGCGTTATAATTACATGAAATCAAAAATGACATTAAAAAACAGAGAAAATTGATAATTTAACCCTTCAAAGAGAGAATTCGAGAGTAAAAATTCAGACACGGGGGATTTTAGTTTCAATTATTTAGATTTATTTTGATATTATTTCAAAGATATTTGAATTTTTGGTAAATAATGAACAGGTGTTTTTACCTTTTTCAACACTATTGCAGAGTGAATTACCTACTAATTATTTTTTCATCGTCATTAGCTGTTCACAAAATTTGGAAATCAACGTCAAACGTCAAGAATTAGCTCCTCAAACCATCTATTGCTAGTGCAACTAGAACGGTGTGAGATGACTTTTGCAACTAGATTTTGTACAACGAAACTTGAACAACTAAGTAGGTACCTACCTAGTCCATGTACAGTGAACTGAATACTGAGCAGAATCTTTCTCTTAAGTTATTTGTCTGTGTCTTGCTTTTTATGGAAATTTTGCCCAATTCGATCAACCTCAAGACAGAGAAGTTGGAAATGGGATGGTTGATGGTAGCTACCTATTAGGAGGCCAGGAAAAGGAATAGAGACCAAAGGGTGCATACTAGCAAAACATGAATGTGAAGGTCGGGCGGGTGGCGGGGGCGTTTGACCGCCGCCCTCCCCCCCAGCCCATGATCACCCCCTCGCCGCACTCCAAATCGTAAAAACGAGAATCCGACGGCTATGATCAAGTTAGAAAAATTCCGCAAACGGATTCGTATTCTGATGAAGGTTCTGCAAGTGGCTATAAGGCCACTTTTTGAAAATGTTCAAAATTTGAACAAATTTTTGCTGAAACTGTGTGCAAAAATTTTTTGCACACTTTCTAACCAATTACCCGGAATTCTACGGTGATCTTGAAAAGAAATCCGTTGCAGAACTAAAATATCTCGATCCGTTCTCAACTGAGGAGTAAACGAAATTTTCTTCATTTTGGTGCTGCCACGTGGTGGCAGATTTCACAACTAAAGTCGGGACATTTAGCCTTAATATTAATAGTAGCTACCCAGGTCGCTGCTCTGCCCTTTTGGTTTATTATTTTCAGTAATGAACCTTTGGAATCGACCAAAAAAACAAATTGTTTGCCCCCCCCCCCCCTCAAAATTTGTTGGTTTACGTTTCAAGGAACGTAGAATCCAAAAAACCTAATAAAAATTTGGCCGTCCTTCCGCGGCACTTTCCCCACTTAGCATTGACCGATTTTGATGAAATTTGGTATGTAGGCTCCATTTCGTGTCTAGTTGTTCCCCGAGGATTTTGGTTGATGTAGTCACTTCTAGGATTGAACAAATGAATTTCGAAAACATCCTAACTCAAACAATTTTGATATAAAGGTATTGTTTTTTCATCAATAGATAGTATTCAAAGATAGTATTGAATATTTAGAGACCACGCGGAGCTCTGTAGGACAATCCGTTCGCTCCCTACGAAAATTTAAGGGCTGGACGTACGATAAATCAGAAACACGAGTGTGAATAGCAAAAGTGTCCTAATCTCCGTTCAAATTTAGCTGACCGAAATGCGATCGATGTTTTTCTTTATGCTGGACGGTTGGTGGTCAATCGCAATTTGAACTATGAGAAATCATATTTTTTCAAGATGCAAGAACAGTAAAAACTGCGCCAGAATCTCAACTTTCCAATGGTACAATCAAAAAATATTTTACAAGCAAATTTAGGGGAGAAATTTGTGTTTAAACGCGAAAAAACGTGCATTTTTTCAACGAAATCAGCGCTCTGGCCTGTTTCCGGAGGCCTCGCGGTCTACTGCGGCGCCCGCCCACCCACTTCTATCGTCCGGCCCCTCAGATCTTCGAGGCGGAGGGCTGATTTCGTTGACAAATTTTTTTCATTTAATGCATGTTTGTCAGAGTTCAAACACAAATGTCTCCCCTAAATTTGGTTGTAAGATATTTTTAAATTATACCATTGGACAGCTGAGATTTTGGCGCAGTTTTTACTGTTCTTGCATCTTGAAAAAATATGAGTTCTCGTAGATCAAATTGCGATTGAAAAAATGCGAGGTTTCCAAAATTACGTAAAATTATCTTTTTAGAGGACGTTTTCATGTCTCCAACCTTGACTCAAAAAAAAGTTGAGGCATCCATCCGATAGTAAATTTAATGCTCTTTCCAACGGTATCCTCAAATCGTAGTTTATACAGCAAATTGAAGGTGTTATAACAGTTTTAATGATGTAAGATCAAAATCACGAGAAAAAAAAGTTTAAAGTTGTAATAACTCAAAAACGAAGGGTTTTAAACAAAAATTTCTAGAAGACATTTTTTGTTGCAAATTAGTTATAGAATCGACTGGTACCGTATGGCAGACCAGTTAGGCTTACACCCTGTAAAGAAAAATAATAAACCATTGTGTAATAATTTGCAGCGTTTTTATTTGTACCTGAAACGTTGGTTCCCCTTCTCCTCACTCTTTATCCTCAAGCTCATTCAGTTCCTCATTTCAGTTCATCTTTGGCCATAGTGGTATGTTATTCCCAAGAAAATGCAAATGCGACTTACGTTCTGTTCACAGCTACTGAATCAGACATATTTTCCTTTTTTGACAACGGAGTCAATTCTTTGCCAGTAAATTGCTCAAAACAGAAAATCAATGGGGTGAGGAGTAAATTCTAACAGAATTATGCCCCCAAAGATATGGACGATGATCAGATTAGAGCACTGATTGGGCTGCAGACTGAGGTCTGGGGTGTATAAGACTGCTCACACAAACACCTAAGGTTTATGGGGCATCGAAGGACCTCAAATTTGTATAACTACCGTGAGTTGGGAGTTTCCATCTTCTGAGATGTATCCGTTTTGATGATTTGGGAAGACGAGCAGAAAGGAGAAAAATTGACAACTTGGCTCCCATAAGAGATTTGCTTACCATGTTGGGAGATACATTTGATGAAGGCTTTGAAACTCCTAACGAGTTTCTTACAATTGACGAACAGCTTGTTACATATAAGGAGTTACCAACCCAAAAAATATGCACCAATCATGTGGTACTTAATTTTTATTGAGGTTTTACCTACAAATTCAGGTTTCCATTAAATTTACCAAAATGAGAGCCTCTTTTTAACATTTGGAAAGCAGGTTAGTGGACTTTTACTCGCAAATATTTTGAATTTATTACGAACTATATTGATTGACGTGACACATAAAAATCTTACATGATCATTTACGCCTTTATTTTAGTAGATTAGAGAAAATTGAAAATGTGGGCCACAGTGACCCGACCAGTGTTCACGTGAAAAAATTCACCGCAGTGCTGGAGGGTTAACAAAGTGATGGTAGAAAATTGAAGACATAAATCAAGATACTCAAACTGGAGATTTTGTTGCAGGAAAGTTTTTAACAATTTTATCACAATGTTCCTACAAGATCCAGGTGGTGAACGGGAGAATAGAGTACAATTATGGAATATCATGCAATAAAAAAAACTGTTGTAGGTCCTTACCCTTTTTCGGAATCCAAAAACTGAACCAATAAAAGTGAGAGGGACGGAGACTAGGAACCACAGCGAAAGCAGAGCAATAAGCGTAGAAAAAGGAACAGCCGCTGAACTCTCATTGCCCCATAGTATGAGGTTCATCACGAAAAACAAGCTGAATACCATTCTGGAAAAAAAACAAAAGAACAAGAAGCCCAGGTAAATCGCAAGGATACCATAATTAGGTTTACATTATACATTCCACTCTTCTTATTTTTCTCACGTAATCAATTGGTCATAAAATATTGTATAATGACATCTTGGAAGACACAATTTGCTATGACAGATTCAGATCTCAGTTTCAGCAATTCCTGGACTTCCTATAGGAAGTCCAAGATATTGAGGCAGCAAGACTTAAGATATGAGAATAAAGTTACCCTGGGCATAACATGGACGTCAAAAGCACGTTGGACTTCCACTTTTCTCCACCGAAACTCTTGTACATTCTGGCAGACGTGTAACCAGCGATTGTTCCAAGGCAGACGTAGACAACCAGCGCGCAAGTCATGAGTGCTCCGCGGTTAGCAGGTGAGAGGAAGCCGAGGCAAGCAAAACCTGAACAGAACGACAGTCAATAAAATGATCAAAATACCATCTTTGGAAAAGATTTGAGAGAGAGAGAAGAAACACTTTATTGAACTAACTAACTACACAGCACTACAGGCCGATGTGGCCCTTGGTTTCCCGAACTCCCTTCCACCACCGGGTACGGTCACCCGCCTGAGACCTCCGCAATCCTACCACCCGGATGTCCTTCAAGACATCATCAAGCCAGCGACTCCGAGGACGACCTGTTCGTCTTCTAGTTTCCACCCTAGCTCGCAGCATCATTCTCGGGCAGGCCTCCACCGGCATGTGGTCGACATGTCACAGCCATTGGATACGCCCAGCTTTGATGAATCGGACTATGTCTTCATGTTTTAATGATTCATCAATTTCAGCATTCTGTCTTGCTCTCCACCCTTACCGCTTCATATATCCTTCTTTCAAATATCCGCAGTCTAGCCTCATCCTCAGCCCGCATGGTCCAACCCTCCGATTCATAACAAACCACAGGCCACACCAGGGAACTATATAGCGTCATTTTCGATGATCTGGAGATCACACGGCTCTGATGAGTTTTATATTGGCATAAAATGCTCGGCTGCCTGCCATTATTCGTGAGCATATCTCATAATGTACTTTGTTTCTATTCGTGACCAAGCCCCCCAGATAGGTGAAGGACCTGACTTCATCAAACTTATAAGAAACAAACGTCACCCCTCTGGGCACCCGCTGGACATGGCTTGGGGGAGATATCTTGAGGTATTTAGTGTTGTGTTCTGCGTGTTGTCGAGTGAGGGCGATGGTCCTCTCGATGCGCTGATTTATTCCTAGCCTAAATCCTACATCCTACTAAACGGAGAGATTGATCCCTAAAGCCTATAGTCCAGTCAAATTAGCAGTTAGGGTTTGCATTAATTCCGGACAAAGCGAAACTTTTATGGGTGACTTGTGGGTGCCTATGGAACATGTTTTTAGTATATTCTACTAGATTCTCCTTGTGCTAACTTTTTGGTGCCCGAAAAACCGCGATTTTTCGGCACTTGTTTCAGTTTTTTCCCTAAAACTCGTACACGATGCATCCTACGGAAAATTTTACTCTTTCCTTTATTAAACAGGATGAATTTCTGCGTCGAATGACCACCTGAAACGTTAAGATCGGTTCAGCCGTTTGGCCGAAATCGATCGTTGAAGTTTGGCGATTTTTCCCAAATTGGTTGAAAAATGGGTTACGCTCAAGTTTCAAGGCCTGTACATCAAAAACGGCGTATCCAACCAAAAAATGTCACATAATCAAAGTTGTAGAGAATCAAATTTTGTGTAAGAAAAGCATCCCCCCTTCCTCCCCCCTCCCACCCGCCCCTACCAAATGATAGAATAACGAAACAACTTCTGAGTAAACGAAATTATGAGTATTGAAAACGGTGTTGCAATCAAAAAATGTCATATAATCAAAGTGAAACGTCTGTTGTTCAACTTACTAAGGCACTGAGGTACTTGTAATACTAGAAAAGGCGAAAGAAAAAACATTCTCCTGGTCCTAACTTTTTGGTGCCCGAAAACCGCGATTTTTCGGCACTTGATTCAGTTTTTGCCTATAACTCGTACACGATGCATCCTACGGAAAATGTTACTCAATCCTTTATTAAACAGGATGAATTTCTGCGTCGAATGACCACCTGAAATGTTAAGATCGGTTCAGCCGTTTGTCCGAAATCGATCGTTGAATTTTGCCGCTTTTTCCCAAATTGGTTGAAAAATGGGTTACGCTCAAGTTTCAAGGCCTGTACATCAAAAAACGGCGTATCCAACCAAAAAATGTCACATAATCAAAGTTGTAGAGTAGCAAATTTTGTGTAAGAAAAGCATCCCCTCTTCCTCCCCCCCCTCCCACCCGCCCCTACCAAATGATAGAATAACAAAACAACTTCTGAGTAAACGAAATTATGAGTATTGAAAACGGTGTTGTAATCAAAAAATGTCATATAATCAAAGTGAAACGTCTGTTGTTCGACCTAAGGCACTGAAGTACTTATAATAATAGAAAAGGCAAAAGAAAAAACATCTCCTAGATTCTCCTTTTGCTCACTTTTTGGTGCCCGGAAAAACCACGATTTTTCGGCACTTGTTCCAGTTTTTCGCCTATAACTCGTACACGATGCATCCTACGGAAAATTTTACTCAATCCTTTATTGAACAGGATGAATTTCTGCGTCGACTGACCACCTTCATTTTTTAGATCGGTTCAGCCGTTTGGCCGAAATCGATCGTTGAAGTTTGGCGATTTTTCCCAAATTGGTTGAAAAATGGGTTGCGCTCAAGTTTCAAGGCCTGTACATCAAAACGGCGTATCCAACCAAAAAATGTCACATAATCAATGTTGTAGAGAATCAAATTTTGTGTAAGAAAAGCCTCCCCCCTCCCTCCCACTCCCACCCGCCCCTACCAAATGATAGAATAACAAAACAACCTCTGAGTGATGAGTGTGTCAACGCCAAATATGAGTATTGACAACCGTGTCGCAATCAAAAAATGTCATACAACGTCTGTTGTTCAACCTAAGGCACTGAGGTACTTATAACACTAGAAAGGCAAAAGAAAAAACATCTCCTAGATTCTCCTTGTGCTAACTTTCTGGTGCCCGAAAAACCGCGATTTTTCGGCACTTGTTTCAGATTTTTGCCTATAACTCGTACACGATGCATCCTACGGAAAATTTTACTCAATCCTTTATTAAAGAGGATGAATTTCTGCGTCGAATGACCACCTGAAACGTTAAGATCGGTTCAGCCATTTGGCCGAAATCGATCGTTGAATTTTGCCGCTTTTTCCCAATTGGTTGAAAAATGGGTTACGCTCAAGTTTCAAGGCCTGTACATCAAAAACGGCGTATCCAACCAAAAAATGTCACATAATCAAAGTTGTAGAGAATCAAATTTTGTGTAAGAAAAGCATCCCCCCTTCCTCCCCCCTCCCACCCGCCCCTACCAAATGATAGAATAACGAAACAACTTCTGAGTGATGGGTGTGTCAACGCCAAATATGAGTTTTATATATATTTATTTATATATAATATTTATTTACTCAGAAGTTGTTTCGTTATTCTATCATTTGGTAGGGGCGGGTGGGAGGGGGGAGGAAGGGGGGATGCTTTTCTTACACAAAATTTGATTCTCTACAACTTTGATTATGTGACATTTTTTGGTTGGATACGCCGTTTTTGATGTACAGGCCTTGAAACTTGAGCGTTACCCATTTTTCAACCAATTTGGGAAAAAGCGGCAAAATTCAACGATCGATTTCGGCCAAACGGCTGAACCGATATTAACGTTTCAGGTGGTCATTCGACGCAGAAATTCATCCTCTTTAATAAAGGATTGAGTAAAATTTTCCGTAGGATGCATCGTGTACGAGTTATAGGCAAAAATCTGAAACAAGTGCCGAAAAAATCGCGGTTTTTCGGGCACCAGAAAGTTAGCACAAGGAGAATCTAGGAGATGTTTTTTCTTTTGCCTTTCCTAGTGTTATAAGTACCTCAGTGCCTTAGGTTGAACAACAGACGTTGTATGACATTTTTTGATTGCGACACGGTTGTCAATACTCATATTTGGCGTTGACACACTCATCACTCAGAGGTTGTTTTGTTATTCTATCATTTGGTAGGGGCGGGTGGGAGGGGGAGGGAGGGGGGAGGCTTTTCTTACACAAAATTTGATTCTCTACAACATTGATTATGTGACATTTTTTGGTTGGATACGCCGTTTTGATGTACAGGCCTCGAAACTTGAGCGCAACCCATTTTTCAACCAATTTGGGAAACATCGCCAAACTTCAACGATCGATTTCGGCCAAACGGCTGAACCGATCTAAAAAATGAAGGTGGTCAGTCGACGCAGAAATTCATCCTGTTTAATAAAGGATTGAGTAAAATTTTCCGTAGGATGCATCGTGTACGAGTTATAGGCGAAAAACTGGAACAAGTGCCGAAAAATCGTGGTTTTTCGGGCACCAAAAAGTGAGCAAAAGGAGAATCTAGGAGATGTTTTTTCTTTTGCCTTTTCTATTATTATAAGTACTTCAGTGCCTTAGGTCGAACAACAGACGTTTCACTTTGATTATATGACATTTTTTGATTGCAACACCGTTTTCAATACTCATAATTTCGTTTACTCAGAAGTTGTTTTGTTATTCTATCATTTGGTAGGGGCGGGTGGGAGGGGGGGGGAGGAAGAGGGGATGCTTTTCTTACACAAAATTTGATTTTCTACAACTTTGATTATGTGACATTTTTTGGTTGGATACGCCGTTTTGATGTACAGGCCTTGAAACTTGAGCGTAACCCATTTTTCAACCAATTTGGGAAAAAGCGGCAAAATTCAACGATCGATTTCGGCCAAACGGCTGAACCGATCTTAACGTTTCAGGTGGTCATTCGACGCAGAAATTCATCCTGTTTAATAAAGGATTGAGTAACATTTTCCGTAGGATGCATCGTGTACGAGTTATAGGCGAAAAACTGAATCAAGTGCCGAAAAATCGCGGTTTTTCGGGCACCAAAAAGTTAGGACCAGGAGAATGTTTTTTCTTTCGCCTTTTCTAGTATTACAAGTACCTCAGTGCCTTAGTAAGTTGAACAACAGACGTTTCACTTTGATTATATGACATTTTTTGATTGCAACACCGTTTTCAATACTCATAATTTCGTTACTCAGAAGTTGTTTCGTTATTCTATCATTTGGTAGGGGCGGGTGGGAGGGGGGAGGAAGGGGGATGCTTTTCTTACACAAAATTTGATTCTCTACAACTTTGATTATGTGACATTTTTTGGTTGGATACGCCGTTTTTGATGTACAGGCCTTGAAACTTGAGCGTAACCCATTTTTCAACCAATTTGGGAAAAATCGCCAAACTTCAACGATCGATTTCGGCCAAACGGCTGAACCGATCTTAACGTTTCAGGTGGTCATTCGACGCAGAAATTCATCCTGTTTAGTAAAGGAAAGAGTAAAATTTTCCGTAGGATGCATCGTGTACGAGTTATAGGCAAAAAACTGAAACAAGTGCCGAAAAATCGCGGTTTTCGGGCACCAAAAAGTTAGCACAAGGAGAATCTAGTAGAATATACTAAAAACATGTTCCATAGGCACCCACAAGTCACCCATAAAAGTTTCGCTTTGTCCGGAATTAATGCAAACCCCCCCCCCCTTTTTTGGCTAATTTGACTGGACTACTAGGGCTTTAGCACTCCATCTGCGGCGCCTCGCGGCCGACCGTACAGATGAGTTCTCGCAGAATCTATATGACAACTTCGGCGTCTGATAACAGACTCACTGGCGGGAGGCGGAACATTTACCTAGTGAGGCCTACTGTTCTGAAGAGGTCCCTAAGGGGAGCTAGAGGTTCGGCGCCTTTATGGGGCAAACCATTCCCTCGAAAGAACTGGGCTGTAGGTAAGAGAAGAAATGATAAGTCCGATAGACAAGGTACGAATGCATGTAGGAAGACCCTGAGTGTGGCTTTTATATTCAAGCTATTATGGTGAGGGGAGAGCGGAAAAGAGGTGACGTCAGATGACGTGTTATTTCCCATCCTCACCTCGTCCTTGTTGGTGATGACTCATGCCACTCTGGGTTTTCCACTTTATTGGAGAACTAATGAACATAGATGTATGACATTACATTTAGTTTTGCTTTCATTTAATTTATTGAACAGTTTCGTAAAATAAATCCATTTCTCTACTAAATCCACAACTCCTGAATATTGCATCCGTGGGAAAAAAAATTAAATTTACTGGGTCGAAAGAATTGGTTTCAAGATCGTATAGTGTCTACTATCAGCGGACATGCTGCGACTCCATTTCAGAAACTTTCGCCGTAGTTGCCAGTATGTACCTACCTCACACTCAATTCTATTATGTGCAGCCACAGCGATGCCTGGTCATGTTTGCTGTTCGTTCGACTACGGTCTACAATTAGCAGACTTTTTCAGCATGTTGAGGTGACACTTTTCCAGAATCAGCACTGGTGATGTTATCAACTCATCAGCTACCTGTTGTAAACTAATACAGTAGCGACTTTTTACGTGCCCTCAGCTGCGTCCAGTGGTTTTTTTTGCTGATGTCATGAAGACCCACCTGATATCCTGACAGAAGTCTGTAGAATGAGGAATTTCACCGAATTCTGTTTGCAATTTCATGAAAGTTAATGGTGTGGGATATATGAAAATTGGGCTGATTTCGGTAAATAAGTCTCCTGATATTTTTGGGAAACAATCAAAATTTATGATTTCAAAAAATAACCGGGAAAACGGACCTCTTCAACGGGAACGCTTGCTGATTGGCTGTTTGGATAGCCTCCCTCGGATAGTCTCCTCCCAATGTTGCCTGATGGTACGACGAAATCGTGTTATCTAAGAGGCAAGTTATCAAACAAAAACAGGGGAAACCTAATTTTCCCCCATCTTGCTTTTTCTATTTTTTCCCTCAGTTTTTCGATTTTGATCTTTACTGGTTTTGTGAAATGTTGCATCTGAGGACTATAGATTTCACGATCTCAGCGCTTCAAGCGGCCGTAAATGAACTATTCCAGGTTAACGTCATCCTCCCGGTTTTTTTAAACGTTCATATTTTCTACACTGTTTTGTTTATTCGTTAATTAGGAAGTAAGGGCTGAAAGTTTGCTGTAAAGGGGTTTTCGAGGTGCTGAATCCGATTTTGGGATAAAAAATTTCCGACATGGTGAAATTCCTCATTGGTCATTGCAACGTTTCCGCGAGCTCAACTTCCAACTGTACCAGCCTTCCACAAAAACTAAATCGTGTGGCAGTATTTGGATTTTCCCGCTACCTAAAAATCTGAGGTCTCTTGAAAGATTATCAACCTTGCTGATTCATCCTGGAGAGCGGTGCTGAGGTTGCCTGCAGCTTTGCCTGTCTCGTAGCACGTGAACCTCTTCAGGAACTAATAGCATCACACTACGAGGTAAGTAATTAATGTTACTTTCCTCCTCGGTCAGATACATAAGTTGGTAGGTTGGGATAGGTCGACGCTTTTTTAACAATAGGTACTAATTATTTCTTGTAATAGAGGCATCTTTATCTATTCTTGTCTCTCGCCTTCTTATTCGCCTCTGCTCACTAATCTTCCTCAACAAGTTATCATTCTTCTATGGCCTACGACCATAACCCCAGTGGGACGAAGTTATTGGTAGGTACCTACTCCAGAATAAGGTTCCTAAGTCAGTGTATAAACTGCAACTTAGGTTCCATTTCGTTCATCAAGCATTTTAAAATAGGCACAGGAATCGGCGTAACTGGTTAGCATGTAATCCAACCCTACGTCATCACCTTCAATCATCGTAAAAAGTCATGAATACAAATCCAGCCTAAGCAGTTGGGTTCAAAGTATGAAATCAACCTGGGGCAACATTATTGGAGGAGCATGTTCTGCAATCCTCAATATAAAATCAAGAGGCAAAACGACTGTTTTGACAAAGTTATATCTAAATTCTCCTAAATTTGATGAAATGCAGTGAGGAAGCACTCAGGACACTATCGCCGTAATCACATAGAACTATGATGGGAAGTTCAATGAAAGTAGGAAGAGAAACTTTAGCTTCCATGAATTTCTTAATACAATTCTTTACCTACCTAAATAAAGTTGATTTGTTCCTAAACCTATGATTGAGGAGTGGTTTTGCTTGGATTGTTTTAATGATTCTTCTAAGAGAATGAATACCCACATACAATTTGTTTTACAGGCAGCACAATATCACTCTCCTGGACTCACCTAAAATTATTACTTACTTATTATTAGTTATGTGATTGATGCTTACCAAGGGTAACCAGAGTCATGAAAAATATCTGCAGACCAGAACCCAGAAATACTGACAGCAACATGCCTTTTCTAGGAGGACGGAAAACGTCCCCATGAACCAACTTCCATCCGAACTCTTCTTGCACGTCTTCTCCAGAATCGATCTAAAAAAAATTAGATATTCATTCTTTAAAATATTCCGTTTAAACTAATGAAACTTTTGATTGACGGTTAACAAATAGCACGTACTTGATTGTATCTAGCGATGTCCTTGTGCAGAGTACGCAGTATAATCATTGCAACCATACCAGACAAAAACAAGACAATGACTAAAGAGTTGAGGATGCTGAACCAGTGGATGTTGGTGTGCGACATGGACTCCAAAATGTAATCCCATCTAGAAGACCATTTGACGGTATTGTTGTTCTGAAAATAAGGTAAATGAATGGTTACACATTATTTGGGAATTATGGGAAATTCCGATGTCGGAATTTTGCATGACCGACATAATGACGTTGTGGTGTCGTGCCTGTCCACTCCATCCCTACTCCGCCGAAAAGCGCGGATGAAGCATGTTTCGTGTTTCTTGAATTTTAGCCGAACCCTCTAAGCAGTAAGGCGAGGACCGAGTTTCTCACTTCTTACGAATTAATTTTTTACTTAGAAGTTGGTTATTTTTATAATACCCAATTTTAGCATGGAACGTGCTTTAGCCTTGGACTAACCACCTGAAAAACTTCACGCAGGAAGGGTGACGGGTGTGTGTCACGCGGGGGTTATTCTTCACACGTCCACCCCATCACTACTGCGCCGGAACCAGAACAGAATTAAAAGCGTGGTTAAAGCATGTTCCATGTGTTTGAATTTTAGCCAAAGGCTCTGAGGAGTAAGGATCCGGGGGTCCAGGGGGCTTGCCCCCTGGCGAGACCCAAAGGGCAGAGTTTTTACTGACATTTTCAGAAATAATAGATTTTAAGGCTCCAATTAATTTGTGAATCGAATAGTCCTTAAAGAAATAATCGTCGATTCCAATTATCGATAATTTTCGGTCGACACTCATCCCAAGTAAGTGATGTCATAATATTATCCTTTTGCGACAATGTTGGCAATTTCGTCATACATCAAAGACCAACTGAGTGAGCAAGATAAAAGTTCTTGGAATAATTAATAAAATATTTTAGGTAACTATTTCTGAGTACTCACGATGTATTTGACACTGTAAGTGTACTTGATGGTCAATGTCTCATCGGGGCCAAGCGGGGCTTGTTTTATGGCCATTGGCTCCTTCGATACGCATCCAAAACTCCTATGATTTATACTCTTTGGTGTGGCCTTGACGGCTGAAAACATAGTAAACGACATGACGTGTGGTTTTTGGCATTTCCTTTAATAAAAATTACTGCAATCTACTAAAATCAAACACTCACAAACAATCCTCCCTCCGTTGGGTCCAAATGCGCTGCCCCAATCCTCATGTTCTCCACTGTGGTAAGTGATTACCAATTCAATGTGATTGAAAAGGTAGAAAGTCCTAGCGTTCCGATAGATGTTCTAGAGTTATAGAATCAATAAATGATTCAATTAGATACTTGCAAGTTATATAAGATTCAGAAGAATAAAAAACATTTTGCTTAGCTGTCAACTAAAGTAGTGGACGTACACAGTAAGAAGCAGTGTACATTTTTACAAGAGGTGAAAAATGGTTCGACTCTCCAAAATCAAAATTTCTACTCTCAGTAATTTTTTTTTTAAACTAATTTTAAATATTTTATTTTGGAAGTACAACATGGAGGTGAAGCTCGGAGCTTATAATAATTGAATAATTGGTAGGAAGTTGTATGGAAGTAACAGTTTTTTATGTCACAAAACACCTGATGTCAAGTGAGGGTGATAACAGGGAGGAGGGGGCACATGGACCTTCGCCCCAGTCTGCGAGAGAAGAAAATCCCCAATAATTTGAAGTAATTTTGAATTTTCAACGAAGAATCATGAATATTAATCCAAGGTGTAACACTTATGCTGATAAGCTGAATACTGAACACTCCTACGTCCATGGCTGGCACATCCCATGGGTCCATGCTTTGGTTCCATGGAAGTATCCGTGATCATCACATCTGTGGAACGAGCGATAATTTTCCGGTTTCCCTGGAACGTGGGGCCTACTTGAGGTCAGGATAGGGTGTTTTACCTACCAGTGACTGCGGAAAGGGGAGGCATAGAGGAGCTAGGTCCTTTCCAGAGCTCACATGTTCTGGTGCATTCTATAATACAGTTCCAACAGTTGGCCGAAATTATGGTATCTTTGTATTGTTTGAATTTGCTCCACATTACCAAGATTTCTTCTGGTGTCCATCTCAACTAGTATGTTATTATTTTCAAGTTTGAAAATGATCGTTGATAAAGAGGAATCTATCAATTCACTTTCTAGATATCAATGACCGTTAGTGTCTTGTTCAGAATTCTTTGTTGTACCATTCAACACAACAACCTAGTCAAGTGTTGAATTTGCAGAAACGCAGCTTCGGGTAGGTGAGTTTTTTTGACATTTTCATGTCTTTCATATGGCACATAAAAAAAAATCGTCACGAAATTTGATGCAACGATATTTGTTGCAACGATATTTGTTGCAACGATATTTGTTGCAACGATATTTGTCCCAAGTCGCCACAATGATGATTATGACCATCAGAAGTGAAGTTGTTAGGTAGGTAGGTAGGTAGGTAGATATTTTCATGTCTTTCATATGGCACATAAAAAAAAAAAATCGTCACGAAATTTGATGCAACGATATTTGTTGCAACGATATTTGTCCCAAGTCGCCACAATGATGATTATGACCATCAGAAGTGAAGTTGTTAGGTAGGTAGGTACTTTACAGTTTGATATTACCAGATCAGCTGAGTCGAAAATTGAGCTCCCAGATCAGCTGAGTCGAAAATTGAGCTCCCAGATCAGCTGACTCGAATATTGAGCTCCCAGATCAGCTGAGTCGAAAATCGAGCTCCCAGATCAGCTGAGTCGAAAATCGAGCTCCCAGATCAGCTGAGTCGAAAATCGAGCTCCCAGATCAGCTGAGTCGAAAATCGAGCTCCCAGATCAGCTGAGTCGAAAATCGAGCTCCCAGATCAGCTGAGTCGAAAATCGAGCTCCCAGATCAGCTGAGTCGAAAATCAAGCTCCCTGATTAGCTGAGGCGATGTAGTTCATGTGTCGGGAGGGGAGGGGGGGGGCATGAAAATGTTTCAATGTGTTGCAGACTCGTATGCAAGCGTTTGATTTAAATTTTACTTGAGAGCCGTCTAGTGGCAGTTAAAATCAAAATTTTTTACATTAAGATGTTGAATTTAGGAAATTTTCCCCCTTCTCTCTTCAACCGCCCTTCCCACTCCTGTCTGGTGTGGATAACTCAGGGGATTACGTTGCTCAAATTTGGTCCAGTTTGGTTAAGTATTAACGATTTCACGGAATTTTTCTACTGTTGATCCATGAGTTTATTTTCTCAGCCCTCGAATACCGTCGCCTCCCAACAATAAAAGAATCCTATGTTCTGCTTTGCGACATTTTTTGTGTGGTTAATCAGGAGCACCTCAATGAAAGGACCAAGCCACATGAATCAAACAGGAAACACCACAATAACACAACTGAATTGGGTTTGTTCTATCTATTTACTTGGTGGCACTCACTCACTGCCCGGGGATGCAATTGGAAGGGAGTCTCAGGCTCCGATGGCTTTTACTCCCCCTCTTGCGAGGCCCCTTTTTTTAAAACATATTGTTTAGTAATGCATGCATTCCAGGGGACGTCCCATTGGATAAGCATTAGATCAGTTTAACCAGTTGTTAAGTGATAAAACTGTTTCACTCGATGTAATTTATTTATTACTTTAGGCAAGAAATACTGACCCTCCCACCATTATCCACCTTAACATTTCTAGCGGCATGGGAGCCTCGAATCTGAAGAGCATTTTAAAATCCATGATCTACGATACCCAACATGCGAATTCGAGTTCACCCCCCCCCCCCCCCCCCACACAATGGTGCCGGGCTGGCACCAAAGCGGAAATACGTCGTAACATTGAACTTTCATCTGTTAGTTTTGGTAGGCAGTCCGTCGAAGTTCACATCCGTATTCAAGGTGAAACACCAAAAAAAAAAAACGAAATAAGCGGTTTATGGCATCATGGCACCATGGTGGCACCACTATTAGTTCCATGGTGGTACAGAGAATAATTCATAAAAATCCGGAGGTATAATGAGAATTTTTCCTCAATTTCAAAGCTTGGGTACAATTAGTAAGCGGGAAAGGAACCGAAATATTGAAAAATCGGATATTTTGTGAATATTATCCCCCCACTCATCCCCTCCCCTTGCGAATTTTGGTACTCTGGTGAAACTATGTACAACTCGGAAGTTATTTGAGTCAAACAAAAAAAGAAACACGCAAATCGGTTGGAAATTGAAGCCTGGGCAGAGTTTACAAGATTATGCACGCAAACACACGTTTTTTAAGCATTAACCCCCCCTTTCCCCCTCTTAAAAAGCAAAATCCAAAATTCCGGCGACGTAGTGCACAACTAGATAGTATTTCGCGTCAAACGAAAAAAGAACCACGAAAATCGTTTGAGAACTAAGGCCTGGGCAGAGTACACAAGATTATGCCCAAAAACGCACGTTTTTCGAGCATTAACCCCCCCTTTCCTCCCCTTAAAAGGCAAAATTCGAAATTCCGGCGACGTAGTGCACAACTAGATAGTTTTCCGCGACGAACAAAAAAAGAACCAGGAAAATCGGTTGAAAACTAAGGCCTGTGCAGAGTACACAAGATTTTGTTACACACACACACACATACACACACAGACATACACCTATGGTTTTTTTTTCTCGCGGATTTGGATTCAGAATGGTCTAAAACGGATTACTGTGTGGATATTTTTTTTTTTTTTCTGTTGAGCGTTGTCCAACTTTACCCCAGATCGATCGCCTAAGGACGCCCAAGTCTTACTGTGGGACGTCCTAAAAAGAGGATTCCGCCGGCTACCCCGTGTTGGAGTTAGTACATCTTCCGCTGAGATCTGCGAATTTTTTTATCCTTTTCCAGGAAATTTCTCGTAGGGAAGCGTTCCACGATGTGGTGACCGAATGCTTCCGTTCTGGACCTCCAGAAGCGGTCGTATCTGCATAAAAAGTTCTCAGCGGAGTCATCTTCTTGTTCGCAAGAACACATTGGTGAAATTCTGTTGTCCATGATGTTCAGCATTCTACGGAAGTCATAATGCCCCGTTAGAATGCCTATCATTAGTCTGATGGTGTTTCGACTTTTGGAAGTTAGCCATAGGGCTTGTTTAGGATCGTATGAGGAGATAAGCATTCCGGTCTGTCTGTATCTATCAGTTTCCTTGGACCGAAGTATATTAAGATCTTGGGCTTCCCATTTTTTGACCTTTTCTTTGCAGGCGTTTTTTGAAATGCCAATTGCTGGCGAGGGTCCTATAAACCCTTTTTTCGAACCCTCTTTTACCAAAAAAAATCGGCTTGTTCGTTTCCAACCTGGTTGGTATGCCCAGGTATCCATTTTATGGAAATTTTGTTATTTCCAAGAAACAGATTATTTATAGACTTTTTTGTTTCCCACCCAGTTTTGAGGTGGTGAAGGGATTTTGAAGGGCTTTTATGCTTGCTTGGCTGTCAGTACAGATGTTTATTTCTTATTGCTGATACCAAGGTTTGATAATGTCATGCTACATTCGTGAATTGCAAAAATTTCTGTTTGGAATACTGTTGCATATTTGTCCAAGCTACAGGAATTGGATATCCCGAGGCTTGGTATGAACACGCCCGCCCCGGAGGTGGTTTCTAAATTGTTTTCTATTTTGGAACCGTCCGTATTACAGTTAATTATTTCTGCCGTGTCAACTGGAGTTTGTCGGTGACTCCAGTCTTCCCTGCTTTTTATCTCAAAGCTAGTCTTGAGATCCCAGAAATATTTTTTTCTCATTTCGTCCGTAGGCATTAAAGTTTCAGGAACATAAGCGTTAACAGCTTTTTTAATAAGCGTATGACCCACTTGAGAGTAATGGGTTAAGTGACTAGTGTCATGCACCCATTCCCCTTGTGTGGTTAATCTTATAGCAGCCTGCATGGAGAAGACCATGGTTAGTGTATCTATGGGTGGTAATCCCAGGATGATTTGTATGCTTCTGGTGGGGGTGGTGCGGAATGCGCCACTTATCAGCATACAGGAAAGTCGTTCGACTTTTCTCAAATAATTATTGTTATTTGAACCCGGCCACCAGCCAACTACTCCAAAGAGCAGTCTTGGAAGTATGATGGCTTTATAGATCCAAATAGCTATTTTTGGAGTGATGCCCCATTTTTTATTAGGTGGCGACGTTAAGGGGTGTTCTTGTCTATTTAGAGTTAGAACTGACCCCGAAAGAGCAAAACTCTAGTGACTGACACAGGAGGACTTGGCTCTGCAGCCCCTCCTGTTTGTCTCCCTGTAGAAATCCTCCTGATGGTCTCCCTCCTCCACACCCAGTGCAGTTGCAGCATCTGCAGGAAACACTGTTGAAAACCATGCGGACTCTCACGAGTTTAGTACTTTTTTGTTGTATTCCAATACTTGGAATGGAATAAACAAATATTCAAAGATTACAATTTAGAATCGTAACCCCGGTCCTCCTCAACATCCCCCCCCCCCCCACACTCAGCACAATCAATATAATTTCATTGAGAAATTTGTGCCCCAATCCTAATGTGGACCACTGGCCTCCACTGATGGGAGAAACGGGAAAACCATGGATGCTCTAAACTAATTCTAAAATATCTATGAGGCAAAATCAGGTGTATTTAACAAGTTTGGATGCTTGTACAGCTGGTTCAATCACTGCCAACTTCTCCAGACAGATGTGGCGGTGAGAGCATTGTGTAGGGGCTACATGGATATTTTAGAACAAGTATGTACGAGTAGTAACCATCACATCTTCTTTCATCTAGGAAGGTCACCTCAACACCCCACAACCAAAGTCATTTTGTGACATGATAAAACATGACTTCCTTGCAACTACCTACCTATCGCATTAAAAATTAATATAAATCAATAACTGTGAACAAGTTCAAATGTGTTGTGAGCTCTACTCGATGAGTTGTAATCAATACAAACTAGAGCGAATTAATTTTGATTACGTTATATACATCCTTAATACAACATCCTAATAATAGGAAACTTACATTCATGTTACATATGTCTTCTTGGCGCCGGTATTCACCCACAAAGCACCCCATCGGGAAGCCAGGTATGCAGCATTGTCCACCGTACTCGATATAGTAACACCAGGTCACGGGCATATTATCTATAAAATATTAAAACGTAAGTTCTAATCAATTTAATAACTACGAGATATTTCTCTAGAAGTAGGAAATGTTTCCGATTTCTACCAAATGATGGCGAATTTCCTGGGCTTGAAGACAAAGACACTTCATACCAATCAATTTGCAGGTTCCTGAGAATCGGCCAAGAGGAACAATAAGTGTATTCAAGCGACGTTTCGTACAATTTATTGTACATCTTCAGGGTAAAAACTGGAGTGGAGATGGTCACATTAAGGTTCGATGGTTTGAGTGATGGGATTTTAAAAACAGGATTAACTCCCTCAATCCTCAAAATGGGAAGAAAGATTACAAAAGATAAAATGGCAAGTAACCGAAAAAAACTTGAGCTGCCAACAAGATTGACTGATTAGTCAACCTTGTTGACATCTCATAATAATATGGTGCTTATCACTCAAACTATAGAATCTTCACTCCAGGTTTTGCACTGAAGATGTACAATTGTACGAAACGCAGGCTTAAATACATAGGTATATTATTCCTTCAGACCGATTCTCAAGTACCTGCAAATCGATCAGTAAAATACGTTCAAGAACTCAAACTATATTGACACTTCACACCAGGTTCCTACAATACGAAGGATGGATTTCACATAAAGTTGACTGGGATAAAGACCTGGAATTCTTCATATAACTGTGAGAAGGGTACAAAGGGGTCATCAAAACAATTCATAAGATAGTTCATGAGATTCGTAAGTTCTTTACAAATGAGTGGGAGAAGCAAACCCTACGCAATGATTCCTTAGGCCGCGGCTACGATAGGAGCGTCGAGCGAGCGAAAAGGGTCAGGTATCGACGCTCTAAAAATAGTTTACCCTCGTTCAGGTAAGGGTGGCTACAGTGGGAGAGGTAAGCGTCGTTGACGCTTGGGCGAAATAATGGCCAACGCTCGACGCTCAGTCCCGAGTAATATTTTCGCTTGACGCTCAGCTTCTAACGTTCCCTGTCCACTTCTTTATCTAATGTTATCATTGACCGATTTTGATGAAATTTGGTATGTAGGCTCCATTTGGAGTCTAGTTGTTCCCCGAAGATTTTGGTTGATGTAATTCACTTCTAAGGGTTCAAAAATGAATTTACAATTTTTGAAAATGCCCTAACTCGAAAAATTTTCATATAAAGGTATTGTTTTTCCTGGGTTTTTTTTCTTGGTCGATTCCAAAGGTTCATTATTGGAAATAATAAACCAAAACAAGAATGATAAAATAGCAGCAACAATGGACATTCTGGTGTATTCGAAAAATCTTTTCGGGTCTTCTTCGAGTTAGTGAAAAAGTTTGTAGTATTCTCCATCACAATTCCTAAGCACATTAAGTAATAGGGTGAACTCCAAAACCTCTACACACACGGTTTATCAGTAAAGAACTTTTTGAAACAGCTGAATAATTAATTATTGTCAATAATTATTAGTGCTAGGAGCAAAAGTTGCATATTCGCTGAATTAATACATATTTAATTGAATTTAATTTAATTGAAAGGAAATGTAATTACTGGTTGCTAAGGACGCAAAACTGAGTACTACAACTCAGTTTTGTCACAACCATTGTCACTTCGTACCAACCATAGGTACTACCAACCTACTTCACTATCAAGTTCATTTTTTGGAAGAAATAAACGCTCAACACTCGATTGGAAGAAATAAAGAGTTGTGGGTGCCTTCAATAGGAAATTTGATTACTGGTTTCTAAGGACGCAAAACTGAAGACAACTAGAAGAAACGAACAACAGTCGTATTTTGTCAGCTAAAATTTGAACGGAGATTAGCTGACCTCTTTTGCGATTCACACTCGTGTTTCTGATTTATTGAAAGCCCAATCCTTAAATTCTCGCATGGAGTGGACGGTTTGTCCTACAGAGCTCCGCGTAGTCTATAAAAATTCTAAAAATTCAATTCTATTTTAAATTGATGAAAAAACAATACTTTTATATAAAAAGTTTTTGAGCTAGGGCGTTTTCAAATAAATTTTAAACCCTTATTCTTCAACCCTAAGTGACCTACATCAACCAAAAGCTTCGGGGCACAACTAGATCCTAAATGGAGCCCATATACCAAATTTCATCAACATCGGTCCATTTTAACTAAAGAAAGAGCCGCGTAGGTATTCTATTTTTGGATTCCACGTACCTTGAAACGTACCGACAAATTTTGAGGGGGGTTAAAATTTTTTTCTTGGTCGATTCCAAAGGTTCATTATTGAAAATAATAAACCAAAACAAGAAGGATGAAATAGCAGCAAAAATGTACATTCTGGTGTATTCAAAAAATCTTTTCGTGTCTTCTTTTAGTTTGTGAAAAAGTTTGTAGTAAGTATTCTCCTTCACAATTCCTAAGCACATTAATAGGATGAACTCTAAAACTTCTACAGACACGGTTTATCAGTAAATAACTTTTTAAATAGCTGAATTGCCGCTTAGTGCAAGGAGCAAAAGTTGCATATTCGCTGGCATGGTGGTGAACTGACTGGAACTCCCCATCTAGTTAGTCACCTTCCGCTCATACTGTAGCCACCCCTTTTTGCTTGACTTCGACCCTCGACGCTCGACTCTCGACGCTTGACGCTTCTATCGTAGCCGAAGCCTAATAGACACAATGAGAACTTCCCAGGGGATCTAATTTTACTTCGTGCTTTGTGAAATTGGAAGAATCAAATTAATTGGAAAATGGATAGAAACATATTTGGGAAATCGAGATGAATAAAAAACAAAAAACTGTCCAAATTATTACTCAATGGTTTATTATTGGACAACAGATCACCCGTCTAGATATAACGCTCCTTTTTCATTCAAAATACTTACTATAGCAATAACTTCGCTAACCGAGAGTTGTAGGTGCTTCAGTAGTCAAAGAAACGCATTTGATCAGCAATAATTTGAACGGGAATTCACACTCGTATTTCTACTTTATTATTCGTCCCAACTACAAGTTCTTATAGGGAGTAAAGAGTTGGTCCTACATAGCTCTGGGTGGCCTCATCCGATTCTAAAAATTCAATACAATGTAAATTGACGATTTTTTTTGTATTAAAAGTTTTTGAGCTAGGGCATTTTTAAAATTTCAGCCCTTTTTTCACCCTTTAGAAATAACTAGCATTAAACAAAAGCTTCGGAGCACAAGACCCCAAATGGAGCCCATGTACCAAATTTCACCAAACTCGGTCCATTGTAACTAAGGAAAGTGCAGCGTATGCCGGGAAAAATTTATATTCGATTTTCGGATTCTAAAAACCCTGAAACGTAACAAATTTTGAGAGGGTGTTAACATTTATTTTTGTTTGGCCAAAGGTTCTCTGTAGAAAATAATAAACCAAAACTACCGACACGAAAAATTACATGATTTATGAAAAACTCTCTCAATCTCCATATACCAAGAGAAACTACCCACATCAACAAGAAAACTAATAAAGAGAGATATAGAAAGATAACTAGGAAAAGACATCCTGAATTGTACAGAAAAAATGGGGTATGTCGGTCAATTGAAAAAAAATTTTTTTTTCAAAAGTGTATGGCTCAGGAATAACGGTAATCGGGTCTGTTCGTCGAGAAAATGTTTTTAAAAAATCAGAGAAGCTAAGGAAAGTTGAAGATTTGAATGGTGTGACGTAGCTAGCCAACTGTCTTTGAAAAAAAGTATCCATGCACAGAGAAAAGATGAAACCCTTGGAGGATCTTGGATACTACGAAATACCACTCACACACACGCGCGGCATAAGTGTCTGTGCGTTCATGGAGGCCCGCCTTTTGGTTTATTATTTTCAATAATGAACCTTTGGAATCGACCAAGAAAAAAAATTTTAACACCCCCTCAAAATTTGATGGTTTACGTTTCAAGGTACGTAGAATCCAAAAATCGAATAACAATTTGGCCGTCCGTCCACCGTACGCGGCACTTTTACCACTTAGCATTGACAGATTTTGATGAAATTTGGTATGTAGGCTCTATTTGGGGTCTAGTTGTGCCCCGAAGCTTTTGGTTGATGTAGGTCACTTCTAAGGGTTCCAAAATCAATTTTGAAATTTTGAAAACGCCCTAACTCAAAAAATTTCGATACAAAGGTATTGTTTTTCCTTCAATTTAAGATTCTATAGAATTTTTAGAATTTTTTGAGACCATGCGGAGCTCTGCAGGACAAACCGTTCGCTCCCTACGAAAATTTAAGGGTTTATATTGAAATATATATATATATAAATCAAAACACGAGTGTAAATCGCAAAAGAGGCCTAATCTCCGTTGAAATTAGAGCTGACCGAAATGCGATCGATGGTTGGTGATTTTTATTTTTTATTTTTTTTTTTTATTTCTTCATTTTTTTGGTTTATTATTTTCAATAATAAGCCTTTGGAAACGAGCAAGAAAAAAAAATTTTAATCCCCCCTCAAAATTTGATGTTTTACGTTCCAAGGTACGTAGAATACGAAAATCGAATAAAAAAATTTCCGTCCGTCCTCCGTACGCTGCACTTTTCTTAGCAACACTGGACCGATTTGGTTCAAATTTGGTATATGGGCTCCATTTGGGGTCTAGTTGTGCCGCGAAGCTTTTGGTTGATGTAGGTTACTTCTAAGGGGTGAAAATTAAGGGTTGAAATTTTCAAGAGTGCCCTAGCTCGAAAACTCTCGAAATAAAGGTATCGTTTTTTCACCAATATTAAATAGTATTGAATTTTTAAAAATTTTTGAGACCACCGGGAGCTTTGTAGGACAAACCGTTCGGTCCCTACGAGTACTTGAAGGTTTTCCTTCGATAAAACAGAATCATGAGTGTGAATCGCAAAACAGGTCTAATCTCCATTCAAATTTTATCGGACTAAAATGCGATCGCTGTTCATTTCTTCGATTTGTATACAGTTTTGCCTTCTGCGCAACCAGTAATCAAATTTCCATATGAACCTTTCTATTTTTCCAATCGAGTGTGAAGCGTTTAGTTCTTTCTAATAAACTTGATTGTGAAGGTGTGAAGCCAGTATGGTGTGGTAGGTAGTACCTAGCTGGTAGGTAAGAAAATGTTGGTGGGTAAAAAACGCTGCAAATCATTGCTCAAAGGGTTCTTCACTCTTCAGATCACTGATCAGCTGAGTGAGCTCCGAAGCCATTTTCAATCCTTTTGAATGGAAGTGCTCTTCCAGGCGTCTCCAGCATTCGAGAAGATCTTCTTCACTCTTCAGATCACTGATCAGCTGAGTGAGCTCCAAAGCCATTTTCAATCCTTTTGAATGGAAGTGCTCTTCCAGGCGTCTCCAGCATTCGAGGAGATCTTCACTCTTCAGATCACTGATCAGCTGAATGAGCTCCAAAGCCATTTTTACTCCTTTTGAATGGAAGTGCTCTTCCAGGCGTCTCCAGCATTCGAGGAGATCTTCACTCTTCAGATCACTGATCAGCTGAATGAGCTCCAAAGCCATTTTTACTCCTATTGAATGGAAGTGCTCTTCCAGGCGTCTCCAGCATTTGAGAAGATCTTCTTCACTCTTCAGATCACTGATCAGCTGAGTGAGCTCCGAAGCCATTTTCAATCCTATTGAACGCAGGAAGCTGAAATTTGAGAGGAAGGTCAAGGGAGAATACAGATGGTGGTAGGTGGTATTGATGGAGAACCAGTGATCTACACAGAAGGGTGATCTATACAGAAAATAATAAACCTTTGAGCAATGATTTGCAGCGTTTTTCATATCGGATGGTTGGTGATTTTGTAGACGAGTGATCTATATAGAAAAATAATAAACCATTGTGTAATAATTTGCAACGTTTTTTCAAACGTGTGATCTCTTTAACCCTTATTGTCCTGAAGTATCCTACAGGAAGAAAATCTTTGGAGCGTTCTCCAACACTGTAAAAATAAATTTCTAACACGAGTGTGATTATGTTGGCTACCTTGACATCTCAAGAATCGATTGCAAAAGGTTCGATCGCTTAAACATCGATAAAAGTGATAATATTGAGATTACAACAATCCCGCCCCGAGCATGGACGCACTATCGAGAAAGGTAAGTTTCTTGGCAACGTAACTCGTATCGTATAAATTTTTGTGATATATTTCTTCTTGATTCATATGTAGAAAGTACTCAAGATGACGCAGCATTAACAATTTTGTCTTAGTTCGAGAGCTAAACCGGTGTAAGTTCGGTTTTTCTGAGGTATCTCGTAAGATCCTCCAGGAAGGAGGGGTCGAATGGTTTCTTACAAGATACTTCAGGAGAGGGGTTCTCACATGTCTTTATTCCGACAAGATACTTCAGGAGTGGGGTGTCATGACAATCGAAATAACTAAGGTCGATTGACCACATTCTTCACACAAAACTGGTGTTTTTGAATCAAATTGTCTATCAAATTTTAATGACAATCCTCATACCTGTGAATCTTGAGCAAAAATGGACCAAATTGTCCTCTAAAACCATATATTTTATTCATTTTCCAGGCAAAGTTAGATATTACGAGATAATTGAGGGAGTCAACTAAATCCTCGAAGGATTTGAACACCAAGAAGAGGAGTTACTGGAAGAGGAAGAAGATGAAAATTGTAGAGGCAACCCACAAGAAAAATGGGGCTCAAGAAATTCAAACTAGAGGCTGATGGATTGCTGCAAAAATTGAGGCCCCGAAACTCCAAAACCACCAGAAGAACAAAATTCAACCTGGCGAGCTATGATAAAATCGACCACTTTCAATGCTAAAGGCAAATGCCCGTTTCAACACTCAGGACTTTGCCTCAAACCAAACAGGAATTGCTAAGTGCAATAACACACTGAACCACGTTTATACTTTTATGGACGTGATCTTACCTGTGGTCTACACCTGTAGTCATATAGGGAGCAGGTGTGTTTGTGATTTGAAGAAAAAAAAACCACACTGAACCGCAGCACCACAACGACGGCTGATATATTTGCAACAGGAGATTAAAACGTCTTGAGTTCTCATGATGGTTCCCTCGTTTATAGTTCCTAAAGTTTTTTTCATTTTATTCAAAGAAACCTACCATGTAACAAATTGTTTTTTTCTTGATCTATAGATAGGTACTTGAAAAAATTTGGATAATTCCCTCATTATTAGCGATTTTTTTGAAAATTAAAGCAAGTCTTACCTTGTATTTTCTATTAGGCATTCGTTTGATATTTATTGGGAACTTTTTGGATACTTCAAAGAAATTGGTGCTTCAGTACTTACTCTAAAATGGGATGAGATTCAAAATAATTTCCCAATTATTACAGTATTTTCAGTCATTGTATTCGATTTCTATAGTGAACTGAATGGATGCTCGAGAGAAATTAGTGCCTTCAATACTTTACTCTATAAAATATGATTACACCGGATTGTAGTTTGAGTTGTATTTCGGATTTGAATGAAAATTGATTGAAGACTGAGGTACCAGTTGGTATGAGAATCGTTATCTAAGTTCCAGAAAATTAGTTTCCTAGTAACTATTATTCACTTAGGTTGTAGTTGAGACGATTTTGGAAAGGAATTGCTTGTAATGATAAAGTAATAGAATATTTTTGACGAAATCTTTGTTTTTCAATGCTTATGTATTGCACACCCTATTCCTGAAGTATCTTTCAGGAGTCCAATGTAGGACCCCCCCTTCCTGGAGGATCCGGTAAGATACCTTTCTTATTTCGTTGATTATGAGCAACCTGTTGCTCATAAAAAATTTTCCAAATTTTGTTGTGTCATTGATGACCGAAATGCTTCGAATTACGAACAAAATTAATTGAAACAAGGATTTCCTGAAAAGTGGGAAAATAATGGTTAATTAATTTTTCTACCACACGTTATAGTATCAATGGGCTTAAAGTTGGAGTATAATATACTCCTACCTATATTATAGGTTTTCAAGGGTGCTGAATCCAAATTTGAGGTCAAAAACCTGAATTTCCGACCCACCGAAATACCCCATTCTAAAAATACTTTTTTCTTTGTTTTAAAATTTATATTTAATATGAAACTTATTCGTATGATTCGTAGCTGTTATTTGTCGAAAAATATGCAAAATAGAGTACAAGTTTCTGACATCAAAATTTAAGAAAAATTTACTAATACTTGGAAGAACGAGAATTGAAATTTAATCTGTACAAAAAACAGGTTCTTGTCGGTTTGAATAAGCTATTTTAAGACAGAAGGAATATTGCTGTAAATTGAATCCGAGAAATATTTTTATTGAGGCGATAAATCCTCGATAATCAATAACGAGCCACCCAAATACGACACTCACCAACGATCCAATGGTGTTGGTAGTTTAACATCATTCCTTTTTTTAGAAGTGCCAATTTTTTGGCGTCGTCCGGATTTTTCCCTGTGTAGTTTTTGACGCAAACGGTTTCACAGGGCATGTCCTCCATGAAGTGAAGCTGAAAAGGGAAAACGTGAATGAAAACAATCGAAGCTTGCAACATAATGACATCACCTATTCGGAAATTCACTGACAATTTAAAGGTTTGGAGAAGCAGTCCTGAACGGTTCGGAGGGGTTTGGAGAAGCCCACAGAGTTTGGAGGAGTCCAAGCGCCCTATCCCCTCCCCTTTCCAGTTCCGGTTTGGTTCTGAGCTGGTTCCGGACTGCTTCTCTGAACAGACCATTTGTGAATCCCTCGTAGATAATTGACCAGCTCAGATTTTATGACCCTTCATTATTCAGAATTACTATGAAAGTATTGTAGTTGTATTACAACATAATTGTAACAGCGAGACGCCAATGAAAAACTTTATCTCAGAAGTAAAACTCTTCAGGGCGTTCGGAGGGTTCTCCAATTCACCACATAGGTGCTCTTCCACCAGTCTGAGAGCCCCATTTGTTTGAACGGATTGAATGGTGCCTTACCTTAAAATATTTCAGTTTCTAACATGAAAGAACGTAAATATAATATTTATTGTATAGTACAAATGAAAATTGCGAAGAAAAAATACATATTATGCGCAAGCGAAGAAATCTGTAAGTATGTTTCAAAAATCTCCATTGGCGTACTGTCACTTCATGGAGTATAATGTAACTATTCGTGAAATAATACAAAATTACTCAGGAGAATAAACGGTAAACTGCATCCAGCAAGTAACTCTCTATGTTGTGAGAGAGTTTCATTCGGTCGCCAGTCGTTCCTCGTTCCAGGTTAATACTTATCTGAAGAACTGGCGCTCAAACTCCAAAAGTTGTACCTAAGAAAATCTTTTTCCCATATTTCTATATCATAAATTTTGATGATTTTAGCAGCAATTTTTAGTATTTTAATTCTCTATGAATTTCGAAAGTCCTTAAAAATGCCAAATTTAGGTACAACATTTAAAGCAACATGTGAGCGTCGGTTCTTGAGGGAAATACTAACCCGGAACGAGCGGCGACCGACTGAGACCCCCTTAAGCTCATTTCTAACCAACATAATCATCTCTCATCAACTCGCACCCACCACCACCACACAAATCCAACCCTACTCTGAACTAACAGCGCTTCTTTTTGTTTATCCTACAAGTTACAGTATAGTCCCATAATATTATCGGTATTTGGAATAATTAATGGATAGTAGTAAGAAGAACATAATTTTCTCACCTTGTAAGGCGATGGTCGGATTCGCTCGCCAAAAACCACCTGACCCAAATTTTCGGAAGGAGATCGATTTTCTTCAGATTCGGCCACACAAAAATCGAAGCTAGAAATAACGATTCGTTAGAACACGACGAGCTTGTAACATAAGTGAACCTGGTCGAATTGAAGGGTTATGATATTGACAACTTACTGATGGTATTCATAGGGAATGATGGATTCTTCCGTGTTCAAGCGATTGACGAATAACTCCACGTCGGTCTGAAAGGAGAAATAATATGAATGATGCGAAACCTAGATTGACATTGGACTCAATAAATAAATTTAGTTATTTCCAAAATTGCCATTTGCTGTGTCGTTCTAGGCCTGCTGAGTGCGTCATATATTCCTAGCCTGCGATAAGCACGAAACCAAACAAGCACTCAATTTGCTCTCTCGACCACCAAATCCGGTTTTAAAGGACTGGAGTTTCAACGGTTTGTAGTTTCATGGTAGACAGGTACTGTGAAACTCCCCTATTGTTATTGTTATTGTTATTATTGTTGGAGGGGGGAACTAGAGAGAAGAGAGGGGATGTGAAGGTGAGAGGGTTATCTGTCCTTCTCCAGCAGCAGAGGAAACTGTGCTGAGTAGATGTGCATTGGCGCATGGTTGCTTCTGGTTTCTTATTTTTTCGTCCATTACGGAATTTTACTAATTGAAATTTCCTGGACACCATTTTACTAAGAAAGGATCTCGCCATAACTACAAGCTGTTCTACTTACTCATCCCATTCTGGAGCTTGGAAAATCATGTTCAAAGCGGGCCTATTGTGAAACCTTTTCCGATACTGACCAAACCCGAGTCCCAACAGGCTGCACTGACTACAGTAACGGTCAAGAGGGTCTCAGGTAAAAGGTTTGTTCCTAAAGCGACCAAAGTCAAACAGAGAGTGACCCGTACGTGAGCTTAAGAAGTTCATGAGTCTAAAGGCACCCACACACCGTCAGTTTAACTGAAGGCAATCGTGAGGCTGTCGATCAGGGTTTACCACACATTATCAGTAAATCTGAAGGCCATGGACTGCAGTCCGTGAAAACTGAAGGTGTGTGACAGTAGGGCACGCGAGGATTGGACGTGAGATCAGCGACAGGCATGAGCCTGTCAGACCATGATCTCAAAGGGGCCCCCGCCACACATTATCATCTGGCCGAATGATAGCAGTTTCCTATGTATGACTGCCTCCAGTTCACTATTCGCAGCCGGCAGTCCACCTGCAGGCACTGGACGTATAGTGTTTGTGCAAGTAAGCACTTCATCTGTACGTCAGCAGTTGACTGATAGTGTATGGAGCACTTAACAGCTGTCCCTAGAGGACCAACATTCCGACAGATCAAACCAACCATTTTTCCAACTGTATAATTTGAATAGAAGTGGATGGCTCCAGGGGCTCCTGTCAATAAGGAAACCTTTCTCATGTGAAACCTCTTTAATAACTGTTCATTATAAAATTGATATTGTGTCGTTTACTTCGCATCACCTCCAAACCAATTGGGTTGAGTTTTTTTTCGTAATGGTAGATACTCGTAATTCGATCTTGACTACTCTTTTGCTTACCTATAGATAGTTTTATTTTTTTGATATGGATCCAGCAGATTTTTTTTTGTCGAAATAAGCAAGGAATGAAGGAGGAGAAAGATCTATCAACAACAAAGATGGCACATGATACTGAAAGTAACATGAGCTTCAGTTTGTGTATCATTAAGTACCTAACTGGATGGCAAAAAGCGTTCCAACAACGCGGTTGAACAATTCGACAGTTTTGAACGGCGATTTAGAAGGCTGTGAACTGCAGTTCGACCGCTGTTCAATGGGGTATTTCAGTCAATTTTTTTTATTTTTTTTTTCAAAAGAGTAAGGCTCAGGAATAACGGTAATCGGGTCTGTTCGTCGAGAAAATGTTTTTAAAAAATCAGAGAAGCTTAGGAAAGTTGAAGATTTGAACAGTGTGACGTAGCTAGCCAATCGTGACGTAGCTAGCCAACTGTCTTTGAAAAAAATATCCATGCACAAAAACCCTTGGAGGACCTCCTGGATACTACAAAATTCTACTCACACACGCGCGCGTCGTAGTCCATAGTGTAGTCCTTTCCTAGTGTGTGTGCATTTATAGCGGCCCGCCTTTTTCAAACGTGTGATCTCTTTAATTAATTTTTCTACCACATGTTATAGTATCATTGGGCTTAAAGTTGTAGTATATAGGTTTTCAAGGGTGCTGAATCCAAATTTGAGGTCAAAACCCTGAATTTCCGACGCACCGAAATACCCCATTGCAAACCTCCTGTTGATAAAAACCTAAAGTAACGCAGATAGCCAAAACGTTTTTGTTGTCAATGTCCTACACTAAGCCCCTCAGGCACGTCCAAAACATTTATTCTAGGAAACAGCAATAATTTTCAGGGGACAACGGGCCGCAGACCACCTCAGGACCAGAAACGACCAGATCACTCTTTCACACTTATGTTGTCAATCAATAGTTTGTCTCGTGAAGAGTCGCTTTTTTTGTTGACTCAAGAAATAATTAACCTCTATTTCAATGAGCAATAATAATAAATTTTAATTTGGGTAACAACGATTTAAAAAAATGTAAAACAACTGATTGTTGCTGGATTTAAATTAAATTTCCTTAATCGATAGGCATTTTGCTCACACGCTGAAATAGCCCTACAACCTGAAGAATTTAAGTACTGTACTCTTATCTTCCATCACTTTTCTTGTCCTTTGCAGGGATATAATCGTATTTTACTAACAAAGTTCCCCCCTTTAAAGAGTTTGAAATAGTGGGACATTAAAGTACGTCCAACCTGTAGATCAGTGGCCAACTCCTCTAGCAATCCTAGAGGAGACTTGTAGATCCAGTGTGACTGTGCTCAGCTAGGTAGAGTGTCAGCCAATAAACATCTGCTACGAATAGCGCCAATATATTTCTCATTTTGCTTCCGAGTCTACCAAGGTAGCGGAAGCTTTGTTTTCACTTTTCAAGGACGAAAAAAAAAGTTCTCCAAAATCGAAATTTTCACTCGCGTTTTGCGTTTTAGACCTTTCTGAACAATTTTGGTTCCGTGTCTGTTTGTCTGTCATGAATTCCTTGTAACGCGCATAACTATACGAAGTTATTGTCCGATTTCTATGAAATTTTCAGGGATTGTGCGGGTTGGTGTGTAGACGGTCCCCTATGAAAATCATCATCCTCGGACAGATAGAAGCGACTGCGCATGTGCAAACGTGAATTCCTTGTAACGGCCATAACTTTTACATTTTCCATCCGATTTCAATGAAATTTTCAGGGATGTTACAGATTAGTATTTAGATGGTCCCCTATGAAAATCACTACCTTCGAAATGACAGTAGCCACTGCGCATGCGCAAATGTGAATTTCCTTGTAACGGCCATAACTTTTACATTTTCCATCCGATTTCAATGAAATTTTCAGGGATGTTACAGATTAGTATTCAGATGGTCCCCTATGAAAATCACTACCTTCGAAATGACAGTAGCCACTGCGCATGCGCAAACGTGAATTTCCTTGTAACGGCCATAACTTCCACATTTTCTACCCGATTTCGATGAAATTTTCAGGGATTATGTGGATTAGGTTGTAGATGGTCCCCAATGAAAATCAAGGCCTTCAGATTCACAGAAGCCTCTGCGCATGCGCATAAGTAAAATCCTTGTAACAGCCATAACATTTAAATGTGTCATCCGAATTTGATGACATTTTCTAGGATTGTCCAGATTAGCGAGTAGATGGTCCCCTATGAGGATAGTGAAAGGTACTTAGAGATTGATGTTTTGATATTAACTACTATGCATCGGATTATCTATTTAATCGGGTTATGGATACGTGGAAGCTATGTGCCACACCCACTTGGCAGACGTTTTTTCAGATGTTCTGGTTATGTTTCATGTACTTTCTCAAAACCTTGGTCCTTCGACTACAGACTGCCAGGATTCCGGTGTTTACTAGGGCGGTTAGAATCTCAAACTAGGTGAATTGAGTTTAGGTGAGGCGTTTATGGTCAAAAACAAATTGCTCCAACGTTTCGAAATTAACGTTTTTCGTTTTTTTTTTTCAAATTCAGAGAATTAACTTCAAACCGACAATGGGGAATTTGCCTCACATTTTTTTTTTTGTTTTTTTGAATGAGGGTTTATTTTTATGGAATAAAAGCTGCTCGAAAACGCATCCAAAAAATTTAGAGAATTTAAGAAAGATGGAAATTTTAAATGTGGTGGCAATGTGAAAGAGGCAGCCATGTTGGAAACGTAACGGATATTCTACCAATCTGACTTCAAAGGAGGTTCTGTGGCGCTTACCACAGAAGCGGAACAAACACGAACTTTTAGCTTACAAGGATTAACACAAGAGTGTGTGAGCTAGGAAGGAGGGCAGAACGCAGAACTCAAGACACAAAAGTGACCAAAAGAAACAATATTACTCACTTTTTACAATACGATTCTACCTACTAGTTTATCTATTAGTCTTCATCTTCTATTATTTAGTTTCAAGATTTGAATCACATTATTCGAGTAGCCATTTCACTGGATCGTTTTGTGTGGCGGTGCTAGAATTCTGTCTGTTGTCGGAGTTGTTTTCGCGTCGTTTTTTTTTTTTCGTATTACGTCAACAATAGAGGATTGCCTCCTAGTGACGTATTCGACCGTAACAATACGGCGCCGTATCGGATACGGCGTGTTCTTATCACAATTCAGCGCCGGATTGAGAGCATGGAAGAAGTATATTCTTCCATGTTGAGAGTGCGTGCGTAATACGTCACGCCGTATCGAAAACCACTAGGAACTCTCTAATATTCCTCGATTTTCGCGGTGTTTTGTAACAGAGGCTTCACTTGTTTAGGCGTTTTCTCCTACGGGAATTTTTTCCCCTTGGTTATTCCTAGTGTTAAACGTTTTCTAGGGCTCTATGACAGGATTTGACTTGAAATTCCAGAATCTAAAATTGAGGCAAATTCCCCATTGAGTTTAGGTGAGGCGTTTATGGTCAAAAACAAATTGCTCCAACGTTTCGAAATTGGCTCTTTTCACTTTTCTTTCAAATTCAGAGAAATAACTTCAAACCGACAATTCAACTGTAACTACGTGTAAAAGGACGGTAAAAATTCACATTAAGGACAACTCTGGATTGAAATTTCTTTTCGAATAAAATTAGGTTTCATAGAAATTACCACTTTTGATGCTGAACTCCTTATTTTCTCTAGCTAGACATCGCTAACCACCTCTTCCCACTAGTTAACAAATCAAGCAAAACTTGATTCGTGATCAGGAAAAAACTAAGTACCAGGTATTCATGAGAAAAGTTTGTGCTAACGATCCGTAAAAATAAATAATTGTTTTGATCTTCTTCACAAGAAGGTTCGAGGTATTCAACCTATTTCATAACCGTATCAACCACTAATGAAGAACGGCAAGAGATGTGTACAGTACACTCATCGCGGCGAATGTACCTAAACAAACGGTAATTATGAACTTTTCCATATCATCGAAGCAACAATTCGACATTCATGTTACATCATAACGTACGGTGCTCACCTACAACTAGGAGGGAATGGCAAATAAGTAACATCGGTAGGTGCTTATTTATGTAGACTCAAACTACGTACCTATATCGAGCGATTCGAGCTACGTAGATTTAAATTCGGGAACCTAGTTGAAATCGATAAGATGGGCAGACCATTCAAAAGACGTTGCGATGAATTCCACGTCGACTATTCCAGAGTAAGTACTCAATGCGGGAAATGTCAAAGGAAAGAGCAATGGCGATTAATGTCAGAATTTATAGAAAACCTGGCACGGTAGCATTCTTACCTTGCAGGTAGGGGCGAGCTGGCTGCTCTTCTTGCAGTAATTCACCGGCGCTAATCCCGGAAGGTAGAATCCGGAAATTCCAATAACTAAACATGACAAAACCTTGATTTTCCAAAGAATCAGAAATGCAGGGCTATACATTTTTAATCTGCGTGATGATCACATAAAGAACTGTGGAAGAAACGAGTTTTTTAACTGACCGCACTTTACAACCACACAGAAGACTCTCTATGATTCAATCGAACTAATAAAAACTGAAAATTTCATACAAATGTGAAATCTTTGAAGCGCAGAACTGAAAAGCCGACAAAAACACTAAAAAATCACTTCATTTCCATTGCACTGAAACGTCATACATACTGCCGTCAGCCATTTTGCTTTTGCCATAACCGCGGATGACTAAATCTCTACAACAGCTGGAGGTTTTGTCATAAAACGTGTTTGTTGAGCATTTACTTGTGTAGAAATTTTTGAAATTGAATGTTATACGTAATTTGTTTCCAATGAATAATATATTATGAATAACCTAAGTGGTATCTTCAACTTCATTGGAACCTTCAACAAGTTTTCCTGACAAACGTTGGCAACACTTGCTGAGAAGCGGTAACTTTGAATTCGAATAGTTCGGCGTTCGGCCCCCACTGGATGGATGTTGAGGTAGTTGAGGTTTGTCTTTTCACTATTGTCAAAATTGAGCAACTTATAAATTTTGATAGGTACCTAGGTACCTATGCGTGTTTGAAACTCCAAATTATTATTATCCTCAAAAAACATAGGATTGTATTTTTACACTTGCTAATAAAAACTACTTTCGATTCTTCTCTCAAGAAACAAGTTGTGTTTTGTATAAAATATAATAAGAAGTAGGTACGATCGTGACATTTTGGCTCCCCAAGAGGAATCATGGATGCGACTAGAATTCTCAGGTCCGTATTGCGTACGACCTGCGAAGGTTTGATTGACTCCGTCACTGCAGTTTTGGCGGTGTCGGAGAGAGCAGCTTGTGAAGCAGACTTCAGAGTGCTGGAAACCCGGTTCCGATCGTTGAAGGAACAAGACGAAAAAGTGCTTCAAGCACTGATTCAATCCGATGCTGCAAGAGAGGAGATTTTGGCAGAATTGACAGAGGTCAACCAGTTTGATAGAAAGTTTTATGACTTGGAGAAAAATATGAATAGTGAATCAGAAGAGAGCTCAAGACATTCAGAAAGAACAGTGATATGTAAGAAACAATTGAAACTCCCAAAAATTGAGTTGGTTAAGTTTTCCGGAGACGTGAAAGGATGGCTGAGTTTTTGGGGTCAATTCAAAAAGATCCACGAAGAAACGGAGATTGCACCTGAAGACAAGTTTCACTATCTACTTCAAGCTACAGTACCAGATTCTAGAGCACGTAGTGTAGTAGAATGTTTTCAAGCCTCACCAGAAAGCTATCAAAAAGCTATCAACGCACTAAAAAATCGATTTGGAAGGCAAGAATTACTGATAGAGACATACCAGAGAGAATTATTGAACATAGTCGTCCATACTATCATTAAAAGAGGAAAAGTTGCTCTCGTATCGCTGTACGACAGAATTGAGACGCAGATTCGAGCTCTTGACGCGCTAGGGGTCACATCAGAAAATTGTAAGGATTGTGTTGGACATGCTGGTTTGCTGTACCCCCTAGTGGAATCATGCTTGCCAGAAGATCTCTTGAGAGTTTGGCAGAGGAGTACTGGTTGTCGTCAAGAAACTTCGATAAAAAACCGGTTGGAAAACTTGATGGAATTTCTGAAAAATGAAGTAGAAAGCGAAGAGAAGGTACTCACAGCAGCGTCTGGTTTCGGGCTGAAAGAAGAGCTAAAAAGTATGAAACTCAATGAATCTAAGAAGAATAAAGATGACGAAAGTGCGGAAATACCTATTACTTCCTCAGAACTTATTACTCATGGAGAAAGTAAGAATTCGGGAATCAGTAGGTAAGTGTATTTTCTGTCACAAGCAACACTCAAGTGAAAACTGTTTAAATGCTAGGAAATTGTCTATTGAAGAAAGATGTCTAAAAGGAAATCACACAGTGAGGCAGTGTAGAATGAGGATTTATTGTATTATCTGTCAAGGTAGGCACGTCCCTTTACTATGCCAAAAACTTAGTCAACTAGATACCGTAGATACTACTAAAGAAGGTCCTGCTATACAGTCAAACACTTACGTTGATCATCAAGATAATGACACACCATCACAACCGGAATGCTTAATACAACATTCGTTGACCATTTCGGGATTGTATGAAGTCCTTTTGCAAACGTTAGTTGTTCGAGTAGTCCACAACCAAAAAGAATATAAAGTTCGAGCTCTGATTGACACGGGATCTCAACGTTCGTATGTTCTCTCTTCATTAGCCAATACTCTGGGTTTTTGTTCTGTGCGGAAAATTCAAGTGTCCCATTCGGTCTTCGGCGGAGGAGAGATCGAAGCGGTCGATCATGATTTGTACACCATTCATTTGAGAAGTTTAAATAGATCCTATGCCTGTAATTTTCAGGTTTTGTCACAAGACACAATATGTGGGGCGATTCCTGTGTCAAAAGGAGACTGGTTGCAACAACTGAAAGATCACAGAATAGAGTTGACGGACCGACCCGGTCCTATTCAAGTACTGATAGGAGCAGATGTCGCAGGCAAGCTCCTCACTGGACGACGTTTTTCTTTGAAAAATGGTTTGGTAGCAGTGGAGACCCCGTTAGGATGGACAATGATGGGTAAGGTCGTTGAAATATCGAATCATCCAACAACAACCATGTTTTCGGTATCTAAGTTTTGGGAGCTGGATGTATTAGGTATTGAAGATCCTAACGTGAAAAAAAACTAGGAAAGAGCACGAAGACGAGATCCATGATCATTTCTTACGAACTGTAAGAATAAACGAAGAGGGTCGATATGAAGTTCATCTTCCTTGGCTGGAGGACCATCTCCCTCTGCCATCGAATTATAACATAGCATTAAAACGGTTACAAAGAAATATAGAAAATTTGAAAAAAGATGGATATTTACAACAATATAGTGACATTTTCTTGCAATGGGTTACAGAAGGTATCATTGAATTAGTTCCATCCGAAGACATGCATTTACAAGGACACTATATGCCTCATCGAGCAGTGATTCGGAAGGGACACCCAACTACGCCTGTGCGACCTGTCTTCGATGCGTCTGCCAGAGAAAAGAATCGTCCATCGCTCAACCAGTGTTTGAGCAAAGGGGTCAACCTACTTGAACTAATACCAAAATTGTTGCTGCACTTTCGTATGTACAAATATGGCGTTGTATCAGATATAAGAAAAGCATTTCTACAGATAAGTCTTCTAAAACGAGACAGAAATTTTGTTCGATTCCTATGGATAGATAATAACGGAGAATCGATTGAATATAGACACGCACGAGTTGTATTTGGAGTTACATCAAGTCCTTATTTGCTTGGGGCAGTTATAAACCTACACTTGGAAAAATTGTCGAATGAAAATAGATATCCTCAACATATAATGAAAATATTGAAGAATAGTTTTTACTGTGATAACTGTGTCACTAGTGTTAAGTCAAAAGAAGGCATTCATGAATTAATTAAATTAGGAACAGAAATATTTCTTGAAGCTAAATTTGAACTGCGAGGTTGGGAGTTCACTGACGACACGCTTCCAACGTACACTGAGCCCACTTCAGTGCTTGGTCTTCTGTGGGACCGTTCACAAGATTTATTCAAGATAGGTTGTTCAAATATTGAAAATATTGACTTGAGTATGCCTATAACCAAACGATTTATGCTGTCAGTAGCCCATAGAGTGTTTGATCCCATTGGATTCACGTCTCCAATTGTACTTATCCCCAAGCTTTTATTGCAAAGAGTTAATACTGATTGGGATGAGCAAGTACAATATGATATAAAAGGGGAATTCGTTCAATGGGCTAGTGAACTACATTACCTAAATGATGTTAATGTTCCACGATGGATTGGAAGTGTTGGATCAAATGATGAGAAGTGGTCATTACATACATTTTGTGATGCAAGCAAATCAGCATATGCCTGTGCTTTGTTTCTTCGAATCGAATTGGCAGAAAATGTTCAGATACATTTAATACAGGCAAAATCAAGAGTCGCTCCACTCGACAAATTTCTGACTATTCCTCGTCTAGAATTATTAGCAGCATTGATTGGAACGAGATTAGCCGACGAGATGATTACAACGATTTCTAGATCGGATTTGCAATGTTTTTATTGGACAGATTCAACAACTGTCATTCAGTGGCTCAACCGTGAAGAACAATGGGCTACTTTTGTAGGGAATAGAGTGAAAGAGATCAAAACCTTAACCGATGTTAAAAGTTGGAGACATTTGCCTGGTACAATGAATCCGGCAGATCTAGCAAGTCGAGGGTGTTCAATTCTGAAGTTACTGACTTCTCGTTGGTGGGAGGGTCCGACCTGGTTAAGCTCAGACTTTAACAGTTGGCCTGATGCAGCTGATGCAGTATGGAATGAGTCTGATATAAATAAAGAAACAAAAAAGTCAGTAACTAAGTCGTACGTAGTATGTCAGACGAGGGAGAAAAAAGTTGTCAAGTTCAAATTACCGTCATGGTATGCCCTAAAGTTTAGAATGTATGATAAAACTGTGCGAATGATAGCATGGATACAAAGATTCATACATAACTATTTTGCAAAAAAAGGTGAAAGAATAATCAGAAAAACTATTCATTGAAAGAATTTGAAAGAGCTGAAGTAACCCTCTTAAAATTAGTACAGAATGACTGTTTTGATTCTATACATGACAAACATTTATCTCACCTCAATCCATATCTTGACAATTTCGGAGTCATAAGGCTCAAAACAAAAATTTCGAATAGACTGGATGACAACGATTTTCGTCATCCAGTAGTTTTACCTAACGGAAGTTCCGTAACATATCAATTGATAGACCAAGAACATGTTCGAGCTCACCATTGCGGAGTACAGACCTTGTTGGGAATATTACGAGAGCGTTTCTGGATTATTGGAGGTCGGAAAACTATCAGAAGTGTCATTGATAAGTGTGTTATTTGTCAAAGGGAAAAGGTAAAACAACTTGCAACTCCAGTATGTCCGCTACCACGTTGCAGAGTCCAAGATGCAGCAGTTTTTGAAACCACAGGAGTAGACTTTGTTGGACCATTATATTGTAAAGATACCAAAAAGGTGTGGATTGCTCTATTTACTTGTGCCGTTTACAGAGCCGTACATCTTGAAATAGTCACTTCTCTGACAACAGATTGCTTCCTAATGGCTCTCAGGAGATTCATTGCTAGAAGAGGAAAGCCATCAGTGATGTACAGCGACAATGCTACTACTTTTCACGGGGCGAACAAAGCATTAAAGTCGGTTGACTGGGAGAAAATTGAAGAGTATGGGACTGTTCGACGGATACAGTGGCGATTCAACCCTCCTACTGCGGCGTGGTGGGGTGGCTGGTGGGAGAGGCTAGTTGGTATGCTGAAGAAAATTTTGAGGAAGGTTCTAGGAAGGTCCCGATTATCACATGAGGAACTTGTTACTCTGGTTTGTGATGCAGAGTCGTTGATGAACTCGAGGCCACTGACATATCTTTCTGAAGATCCGCAAGATCTAGTACCACTGTCACCAGCTATGTTCTTAATAGACATGAAGAAGAATGAAATACCCGAAATGGAAACTATTGAGCAGCAAGGTTTTGAGTCCAGTATTCGTCATCGCCAGAAGTTGCGGAAAGTTCTTCAAAAGAGATTCCGATCCGAATACCTGGGTAATCTCGTCAACTTCGGGAGATTGGAAGAGGAAACAAGAGTGCCGAAAATTGGACAAGTGGTACTCATCGGGCAAGAAGATGTCAGAAGAATGGACTGGCCGTTGGCTCGAATAGAAGAGCTAATTCCAGGAAACGATGGGAAGATAAGACTCGCAGTAGTCAAAACTGTAAAAGGTAGAATGATGCGGCCACTGCAGCGTCTTTATATTTTGGAAGGAGTCCATTGAAGGATCGCAAACAAGATTGATGTTTACAAGTTCGAATTTCTTTCCCGTTTCCCTAGTTTTTCGACTCAAAATTTAACGTTTATATTTCGGACTTCTTTTGTGTTGGGAGAATGTCAAAATTGAGCAACTTATAAATTTTGATAGGTACCTAGGTACCTATGCGTGTTTGAAACTCCAAATTATTATTATCCTCAAAAAACATAGGATTGTATTTTTACACTTGCTAATAAAAACTACTTTCGATTCTTCTCTCAAGAAACAAGTTGTGTTTTGTATAAAATATAATAAGAAGTAGGTACGATCGTGACAACTATCAAAGGTTAGGTAACTTTGAAAATGAACCCGTTTTTTTTAAAGAGGGTATGTGACATTTTCGGTCATTTTCACTTTTTTGGTTTATTATTTTCAATAATAAGCCTTTGGAATCGAGCAAGAAAAAAAAAAATTTAACCCCCCCTCAAAATTTGATGTTTTACGTTTCAAGGTACGTAGAATACGAAAATCGAATAAAAAAATTTCCGTCCGTCCGCCGTACGCCGTACGCCGTACGCCGTACGCCGTACGCCGTACGCCGTACGCGGCACTTTTCTTAGCAACACTGGACCGATTTGGTTCAAATTTGGTATATAGGCTCCATTTGGGGTCTAGTTGTGCCGCGAAGCTTTTGGTTGATGTAGGTCACTTCTAAGGGGTGAAAATTAAGGGTTGAAATTTTCAAGAGTGCCCTAGCTCGAAAACTCTCGAAATAAAGGTATCGTTTTTTCACCAATTTTAAATAGTATTGAATTTTTAAAAATTTTTGAGACCACCCGGAGCTCTGTAGGACAAACCGTTCGGTCCCTACGAGTACTTGAAGGTTTTCCTTCGATAAAACAGAATCATGAGTGTGAATCGCAAAAGAGGTCTAATCTCCATTCAAATTTTATCGGACTAAAATGCGATCGCTGTTCATTTCTTCGATTTGTATACAGTTTTGCCTTCTGCGTAACCAGTAATCAAATTTCCATACGAAGCTTTCTATTTTTCCAATCGAGTGTGAAGCGTTTAGTTCTTTCTAATAAACTTGATTGTGAAGGTGTGAAGCCAGTATGGTGTGGTAGGTAGTACCTAGCTAGTAGGTAAAAAAAAAGTTGGTAGGTAAAAAAATTGTTGGTGGGTAAAAAACGCTGCAAATTATTGCTCAAAGGCTTCTTCACTCCTCAGATCACTGATCAGCTGAGTGAGCTCCGAAGCCATTTTCAATCCTATTGAATGGAAGTGCTCTTCCAGGCGTCTCCAGCATTCGAGGAGATCTTCTTCACTCCTCAGATCACTGATCAGCTGAGTGAGCTCCAAAGCCATTTTTACTCCTATTGAATGGAAGTGCTCTTCCAGGCGTCTCCAGCATTCGAGGAGATCTTCTTCACTCTTCAGATCACTGATCAGCTGAGTGAGCTCCAAAGCCATTTTTACTCCTATTGAATGGAAGTGCTCTTCCAGGCGTCTCCAGCATTCGAGGATATCTTCTTCACTCTTCAGATCACTGATCAGCTGAGTGAGCTCAGAAGCCATTTTCAATCCTATTGAACACAGGAAGCTGAAATTTGAGAGGGAAGGTCAAGGGAGAATACAGATGGTGGTAGGTGCTATTGATGGAGAACCAGTGATCTATACAGAAGGGTGATCTATACAGAAAATAATAAACCTTTGAGCAATGATTTGCAGCGTTTATTTTCTGGGTCTCCATACTTGGTTGCATCGATTGCAATTAAAAGGAACCTCGTATCATTGACGCTTCCCACAGAAAAAACAGGTTGAAATTTCCGATGTCTTTTGAAAGGGGCTATGTGAGCCACATAACCCCTTTCAAAAGAAAACTTACTCACTCGCTATGTGGTCGACCTGGAGTTTCGAGACTCAAATAATGAACTGTCAGGTTGGTTTATAATAATTAATATATCGTTGAAGGGAGGGGGGTTAAATTTTGTTTCTTGGTCGATTCCTGAACTTTTTTATTGAAAATAATTAACCGAAATCACTTCCTTTTGAATCTCCACCTTGCCCTAACTAAGACAACAATTTCAAGTGGGTGTGGCACGTAGCTTCCTCGTATCCATAACCCGACTATATAGATGATCAGATGCATAGTAGTAACTACTAGTAGTAACTGTTACTCTCAAAATATCAATCTCTAAGTACCTTCCACTACTTACCCTCATAGGGGACCATCTAGACGTCAACCCGCACAATATCTGAATATTGCTGCAAAATGTAGAAGTTATGGCTGTTACAAGGATTTCACGTTTACGCATGCGCATGAGATACTTTCGATTTGGGGACCATGATTTTCATAGGGGACCATCATCATCCCAACTCGCATTATTCCTGAAAATGTTATCAAATCAGATGGGAAATATAGAAGTTATGACCGTGGCGAGGATTTCACGTTTGCGCATGTGCGGCGGCTACTATCAGTCCGGGGGTAATGATTCTCATAGGGGACCATCTGCACCCCAACCCGCACAATCCCTGAAAATCTCATCAAAATAGGATGAGAAATGTAGAAGTTATGGCTGTGGTAAGGATTTCATGACAGACATACAGACAAACACGGAACCAAAATTGTTCACAATTCGACAAAAGCGAACAATTTTTCCATGTGAGAGGCATAGATTTCTCCCGTGCTATCGTGATTCCGCTCTCATCAAAAGAAAAGTGCGCTTAGTCGATCGGCTACACATCTTTCACCCCAAAAATCGTCCCCAAAATTGTTATGACCTGCAGCAATGCTCAAAAGTCCATTCTGTGATTGCCGGACTCCCATCAACCCATTCATTTCCGTTAGCTGACCTAGAGAGGTTGGAGAATTACATTCCTGAAGAACATTCTTAGCATTTCATGTTGGCCAAATAATAAACTGATCATATACATATTTTATGTTATGATGTTTTATGTACATATTTTCATCAAAATATGATTTCAGTCCTGAAAAGTCGTTTTTTTTTTTAAGGGGGTATGTGAGAGCATTTCAAATTGCAATTTGATACACTTCCCCTTGCTGAAAAAATCTGAAAAATTCTGAAGGATTGTGGAGTAATTAGCTGTGTTGGAATATTTCAAAAAAATGGGATGTTTTGATCGTTTTGACGACTTGGGACAGTTTTTTGTGTTTTCCCGAAAGTTTCACAAATGACACATAACGCCTTTAAAAAAAACGGGTTCAAATTATGTGAAGGAGATAAAAATTATCTGCTTTTAGATTTCTGAATTTTTATACCGAAGGGTAATTTCCATATATATTTGATAACGACTAAGTACCTACAGCAGATACTACTCCAATATGTCAGTACAATATATTATACCTAGTAGGTACCTAAAATGTCTACAGCTACCAATTTTCTTGCCACATGAAATCGTTTGCAATCAGTTCCACCACACTAATAAAAGAAAAATTATTCCCATTTAAACAGTGAATTGATAAAAACGGGTAGTTACAATTCAACTGCAATTAATTTATTATTCAACCAAATGTATTCAATCTGATGGTGAATGATTCACCATCATGAAAATGATTCCTTGTTACATACTGATATGAATCAGTTATTTGAATCATGATACTTATTGACCTAAATCATCTCTTTACACCTAGTTATTGACAAAAACCAAGTCATTACCCACATATATTTATATAGTCACTTTTTACAAGGACTCAAAATTCGTCTGCGGTATTGCTACGAATTTATAAGTTACCTACCTACTCAGGTCGTTGTAGTAGAAACCAAAATGTTGCTGTATTTTTTTGGAACAAATTGAATAATTGGAGTTGAAAAAAAAAGTAGGTAGCTATAAAGCTTTTTGCAGTAAATTGTATGCGTCTTAGACTAGTGATGCAAATTTACTAAAGGAAACATATTCCTTCCAAGTCTTCCATGTTAGGATTGTTTTCATATCTTGAGGATGAAAAGGAATATGACTCCAGAGATCGATATTTCCCCTTACATTTAACGTTTCAGACCTTCCTGAACCCTTTTGTCTTCGTGTTTGTCTGTAAGACGGCGAATCCTTACAACGGGAAAAATTATACTTTTGTATGAGTTTAAAATAATTTTATTTATACATTTTTTAAAATTTATTTATAAATTTTGTATAAGTACTTTTGAAGATTGTGCGGGTAGAAGTGTAAATGGTCTCCTAAGATTTTCATTGTCCCCGCATAAACTGGTTGATAAGCATTCAAAACTGAATACCTAGTTTTGAACAAATCCAAGAAACGAGTTACGATCGCATTTTGGTTAGCTAAAATTTCAACGGAGATTAGGCCTCTTTGGTGATTCACACTCGCGATTTTGATTTATCGTAAGACCAACCCTCAAGTTCTCTTAGGGAGCGAACGGTTGGTCCTACAGAGCTCCGGGTAGTCTCATTTGATTCTAAAAATTCAATACTACCTTAAATTAATGAAAAACAATACCTCTACTTTGAGAGTTTCCGAGCTAGGGCACTTTTTAACATTTCAACCCTTGACCTATTTCAAGCCAAGGGTAGAAATAACTGAATAATGAGGAGAGGAGGATTAACTGTTTTACAGAATGCCGGCAGAAATAAAGCATAACTTGCACACCAATCGACAGCAAAAGTACCTACTCGATATTTTATGAATTTTACTTTTTGAAGAGATTTGAGTGGCCTCTGTTTTGAAATGTAAAAGAATATTCGATGAGTTTGATTCCAATAGGCACTAAAGACCATTTTCATCGAAATGGAGTTAACACATTCCCAGGGTTTTAGGGGTGTAGTTCTTCACAAAAATGCGATCATTTTGGAGCAAGAGATAATCTATTCCCTTGAAAAACGAGGGTGAATATTCCGTTTCATTTCAAAAGGTACTACTCGTATATCCAGCACAATGTCGGACTCTTATCCGTTTTGTTTCAAATAGTACTTTATCCACTTCGTTTGATTTCAAAAAGTACTAAACGTCCACGTTTTGTTCCATAAATCTGATATTTCAAACTTTGAAATAGTTTACCGTTTTTTCCAAAAATATTTATTATAATTTAGAAAAAAAAACATCACTGGTTTAAAGCACGTCCTTAAGGGTTTTTTCGCGTTTTTCTTACATCTGACCAAAATGGATATTAGTACCTTTTGAAATGAAGCTCCTCATTTATGGACCGGAATCTGTTTCAACTCATGGCCCAGATCGCTTAATGGCTCAGAATCTAATGTGAGCCACCATAATCATACCTTCGGCCAAGATTCCTCCTTTTCAAAAGATTTCCAAAATCGCGTTGAGCTCCCGAACGTCTAAGAAAAGTTTTGCTGAAAATTTTAGGATCAGCATGTACGAGAAAACATTCTTCTGCAAAGATTTTCCACTATTTTCAATATTTAAAAAAATCATAAACATGACGATGCGAAAACGCATCAGTGGCCGAAAATGGGTTAATTTTCACCTCTCAGAAGTGATATCAACCAAAAGCTTCGCGGAACAACTAGACCGCAAATGGAGCCCATATATACGACGGACGGACGGACAATTTTGGTTTATTATTTTCAATAATAAACCTTTGGAATCGACCAAAAAAAAAAAAAAAAAATTTAACACCCCCTCAAAATTTGATGGTTTACGTTTCAAGGTACGTAGAATCCAAAAATCGAATAAAAATTTGGCCGTCCGTCCGCCATCCTCCGTACGCCGTCCGCCGTACGCGGCACTTTTGCCACTTAGCATTGACCGATTTTGATGAAATTTGGTATGTAGGCTCCTTCTGGGGTCTAGTTGTGCCCCGAAGATTTTGGTTGAGGTAGGTCACTACCAAAAACCCAATTCCAAAATCAATTTTGAAATTTTGAAAACGCCCTAACTCAAAAAATTTTGATATAAAGGTATTGTTTTTCCTTCAATTTAGGATTCTATAGAATTTTTAGAATTTAGACCACCCGGAGCTCTATAGGACAAACCGTTTGCTCACTATGAGAATTTAAAATTTGAAGTACGATAAATCAGAAACACGAGTGTGAATCGCAAAAGAGGCCTAATCTCCGTTCAAATTAAAGCTGACTGAAATGCGATCGAAGTTTTTCTTCATGTTGGATGGTTGGTGGCTTTGCAGACGAGTGATCTATAAAGAAACTCGGCGCTTTGCGCCTCGGCGGGGGGCTCCGCCCCCCTGCACCCCCCGGTTTATTTCTTTTTCCATACTCTGTATGAAATCATAGGAACACAGAATGTGTTTTTGCGATACTAGTCATCCGTTAAATAAAAAACAACAATAATAAATTTGGAGTTGACATTAACATGACAACCAATAAACATATCACCAGATGTTTTTTCTGTCGCTTTTTCGTGACGATTTTTTTTCGGTAGGTCATCGCAAAAACACATTCTGTGTTAAAATAAAAAAATAATAAACCATTGTGTAATAATTTGCAGCGTTTTTATTCGATTTTTGGATTCTACGTACTACCTTGAAGCGTAAAACATCAAATTTTGAGGGGGGGTTGAAAATATTTTCTTCTTGGTCGATTCCAGAAGATCATTATTGAAAATGATTAACGAAACGAAGAGTCACCGCCTGTGCTAAAGTGAAATCTTCGTACAAAGAATTCGATGAAACTCTCAGAGATTATTTGGTTGGGTCTTTATCAATTCATCAAATTTGTAGGGTAGTGGTAGGGACTTAGTGATACAAGTTTTGATTCTCCACTATACATCGAATCATGTATACAATCGTGATACCATTAAGAGGAAGCTATGTGCCACAGACTCGCCGAGTTTTTTCATAATCTTCATACCTTTAGTGATT
>CM019176.2:61227711-61453730 GCA_009739505.2 Apolygus lucorum | reverse complement strand
CATACCTTTAGTGATTCGATCTCTAGGAGCCACTAAGTAAACTCAGTTCGGTTTCAGATCGATATTTATGTCAGTATCCTTAGCACAGATCCATAATGTTGTTTTGAGAAGTGCGAGGAAAGTAGCAAAAATGTAAGCGGAGGAAAAATGTAATACTGTCACGGTTAAGTAGATGTATTGTATAAAACAAATGCTAGAACCAAGACTGTGACATTCTTCTTTTTTTTGTCGATCTCTTTGGGGTTCTTCTTGACTGCAAGGTGACTTAGCGCTTGCTACATGTCTGCTCATTACTCGTACCTGTGGAAAAAAATATAATATTTTGTTAATATATTAATATAATATATCGTTGTCGGTACGTTCATACATATATGTATGAACGTATAATATATCTGTATATTATACGTATAGTAGGTATGAACGTACCGACAACGAAGAGTTGGTAAATATCTATTAATGGATAGAAGAGATTTTGGGTTCGTAGGGTTGAAAAATCATCATTTAAACTTGAAAAAAATTTAAAAAATTTAAAAAATGTATCTAGTTTGCGCAAATTTTTCGAGTTAGGAGAGTTTCACCTTTCAAAAGACAAGTAAAAAGGAATTTTCTTTACTATTTTTTCTTATAAACTAATTTGTTCCAGATAGGTATTTCGGTTATTTTCGTACTTTGGGCTGGAAAGTGGGAGTAGGGGATGAGACGTTGAACCGAGTGAAAAATTATTCGAAAACTTTTTTTTTTACTGACATTTGGAAATCCATACAACCCTCCGAATCGAAAAATAATAACAAGTTGCAGATGATGAAGTGTAATTATAGAACCAGAAGTATTTGAATTACATGCCAGTGTGTTTAGTACCTACATAGATACCTGAAAGAATTGAAATAATCGCTTATGAAAAGAAGTGTCCAGTATGTATTTCCCTTATTGACAGATTCCAACTTGTTTACAATCAAAAATTAATAATATAACGTTCAAAAGATAAATTTTGTAAATTCACTATCATGAATAGGTAATAATATCATTCATCCTTCTCATTCATATTGCTCTTACTTTTGACGATGGAGTTGATGAATGGCAAGTATTCGGCAACCTTGGTGTTGACTCTTGGGTAGTTGAAAGAACGATCTTCCAAGCCGTACGAGACTACTCCAACAGCTACGAACCTCTCAATAGACTCGTCGTACCACAAAACGGGAGCACCCGAATCTCCCTAAAATTTGAGACATACAAATTAGAATACAAGCAATAAAGATCCATAACGTGTCCCAAAATGGGTGGGCAGTGGAGCTTCATTACGTAGAATAACATGGACTTATAGAATTAGTTGATGAATTATGCTTATTATAGAGCAGTATCACTGATAAAGTTCCCTGAAAAAGTATAGAATTTTTAAGATCATGTAACTGATTTGTATATCAACAGCAACATAATGTGAACTTTTTCACAATTTATTATGTTGACGATTTTTCAATCTTTCACTTGGGTCAGGGTTGGAATTTTGAAAACGCCCTATCCAAAAAAAAATCGATGTAAAGGTATTGTTCTTTCATCAATTTAAGATAGTATTACTTTTTTAGAATCGAATGAGACCACCCGGAGCTCTGTAGGACCAACCGTTCGCTCCCTATGAGAACTTAAGGGTTGGTCTTAAGATATATCACAAACACGAGTGTGAATCGCAATAAAGGTTTAATCTCCGTTCAAATTTTAGCTGACCGAAATGCGATCGCTTTGTTCCTTTGAGTTGTACTCAGTTTTGCGTCCTTAGCAACCAGTAATTAAGTTTTCTAATGAAGCCACCCACTACTCCCTGTTTCTTCGAACTGAGTGTGAAGCGTTTATTTCTCTCAATAATTGAAATGTTATTAAGTATAATTATTATACTTAATTGTGAAGTAGGTATGTGGTAGGTAGGTAGCTGCTGACAATGGCAAAGTCGTATTCTTTGCAGACGAGTGTTTGGATTCTACGCACCTTGAAACGTAAACCAACAAATTTTGAGAGGGGGTTAAAAAAATGTTTTTCTTGGTTGATTTTGAAGGTCATCAACCCAATCGTGAACGGCTCCACAATCGTGTTGCTGTTTGTTGACATCGAAAACTGGCTATAATATCGTAAAAATCAAATTTCGTATGGTGGAACTTATCATTGAGAATGATCAATAACGAGCATTTTTATAGCAACTAATTCTGGATGATACCTAATATCACCAGACATATTATGTCTGTGTGAGGAAGTGATACTCCCCCCCCCCCCCATTTTGAATGGTGTTTCATTAGATAAGATCCAGAGGAGCAAGTTTTCTGAAAATCTAGTTTTATAGGTAAATAACGAATAAAATTCGGAATACGAGGGAACCTTCCTTCAAAGTGTTTGAATTCGGCTACTTTATCTACCTTGGTATTGCTATTTTCTTATTTAAAAAAAATTATAAGTGCCTAGTTAGTTACCTCATTCGCACGTTGTTGAGTTCTGCGTTGGGAGACGACGCAAATCTGTTTGGGATTCTCGGCTGGAATGAGTTGCCAATACTTGTTACATTTCTCAGCACTGAGGATGGTCACTCTGCCTTCAGTGATCTGGTCTTCGAGGTAGAGGGCATCGTCAACGATTCCTCCCCAACCTAAAATTTCACTACTAAGATTATGAGGCGAATCTAAATAATGAAAAGTAGAATTTAGGTGTATCAATCTACTACCGTTATTATAGAGCTCTGGAATTTCTTCGTGATTCCCCAAGGAAACTAAATCTATACTATGATCTGACTGGTGACCGTCTGTTTATAATATTATATTATAATCTTCTGCTTCAAGACTCAAACTAATATCTAGGCTCTTTATAACTTGAATACTTTTGTTAAATGTTCTTCCCAACAAACCAAATCTCACTCATGTTTCATAGGCGCAAATTTGATGCCCGCGAACTCTGTCAAACTACATATGTAATTAACTTACCGGCAATTCTTCCTGGTTGTCCTCCAAGATCTTCAGATTCTTTGGGAAGGCAAGCACGTGATACCATCTGGTTGAATTCAAGTGGTTCAGCTAGGACGAGGACTGCGATGTCATTAGCTCTGTTGCCTTCGCCGGTATAGTTAGCTTTAAACACTTGTTTGACATCAATCTTTTGCGTGTATTTGGTAGTTTTACCTGGAAAATTTGTCATTATAATATAATGAATATAATGTAATCAATGTAATATAATGTAATATAATGCAATGGGGTATTTCGGTGGGTCGGAAATTCAGGTTTTTGACCTCAAATTTGGATTCAGCACCCTTGAAAACCTATATACTACAACTTTAAGCCCAATGATACTATAACATGTGGTAGAAAAATTAAAGAGATCACACGTTTGAAAAAGGCAGGCCGCTATAAATGCACACACACACTAGGCAAGGACTACGCCGCGGACTACGCCGCGCGCGTGTGTGAGTAGAATTTTGTAGTATCCAAGACGTCCTCCAAGGGTTTCTGTGCATGGATACTTTTTTCAAAGACAGTTGGCTAGCTACGTCACGATTGGCTAGCTACGTCACACCGTTCAAATCTTCAACTTTCCTTAGCTTCTCTGATTTTTTAAAAACATTTTCTCGACGAACAGACCCGATTACCGTTATTCCTGAGCCATAATCTTTTGAAAAAAAAAAATTAAAAACATATTGTTTAGTAATGCATGCATTCCAGGGGACGTCGACGATTATTTATTACTTTAGGCAAGAAATACTGACCCCCCCCACCATTATCCACCTTAACATTTCTAGCGGCATGGGAGCCTCGAATCTGAAGAGCATTTTAAAATCCATGATCTACGATACCCAACATGCGAATTCGAGTTCACCCCCCCCCCCCCCACCACCCCAACGCCAACAATGGTGCCATTCTTGCACCAAAGCGGAAATACGTCGTAACATTGAACTTTCATCTGTTAGTTTTGGTAGGCAGTCCGACGAAGTTCACATCCGTATTCGAGGTGAAATACAAAAAAAAAAAAAAAAAAAAAAACACGAAATAAGCGGTTTATGGCATCATGGCACCATGTCCTGGCACCACTATTATTTCCATGGTGGTACCGAGAATAATTCATAAAAATCCGGAAGTATAATGAGAATTTTTCCTCAATTTCAAAGCTTGGGTACAATTAATAAGCAGTAAAGGAACCGAAATATTGAAAAATCGGATATTTTGTGAATATTATCCCCTCACTCATCCCCTCCCCTTGTGAATTTTGGTACTCTGGTAAAATCATGTACAACTCGGAAGTTATTTGAGTCAAACAAAAAAGAAACACGCAAATCGGTTGGAAATTGAGGCCTGGGCAGAGTTTAAAAGATTATGCACGCAAACGCACGTTTTTTAAGCATTAACTCCCCCTTTCCCCCTCTTAAAAAGCAAAATCCAAAAATCCGGCGCCGTAGTGCACAACTAGATAGTATTCCGCGTCAAACGAAAAAAGAACCAGGAAAATCGTTTGAGAACTAAGGCCTGGGCAGAGTACACAAGATTATGTCCAAAAACGCACGTTTTTCGAGCATTAACCCCCCCTTTCCTCCCCTTAAAAGGCAAAATTCAAAATTCCGGTGACGTACTGCACAACTAGATAGTTTTCCGCGACGAACGAAAAAAGAACCAGGAAAATCGGTTGAGAACTAAGGCCTGTGCAGAGTACACAAGATTTTGTTACACACACACACACACACACAGACATACACCTATGGTTTTTTTCGCGGATTTGGATTCAGAATGGTTTAAAACGGATTACTGTGTGGTTATTTTTTTTTCTGTTGAGTGTTTCTCCAACTTCACCCCAGATCGATCGCATAAGGACGCCCAAGTCTTACTGTGGGACGTCCTAAAAATTGACTGAAATACCCCATTATAATATAATATACCTAATGAAATTTGTCATTACAATATAATGACTCTTATATTATAAGAGCATTAAATGACACTGTTTGGAGGAAAATTATATTGTTGGTCAGGGTTTAGTAATGAAATTTGCACAATAGTTTCCCATTGAACTGCGTACATCGAAGTTTCCAGTCCTTTGCAGCACAAATTCTCAAATTAAAAAAAATAATGTATCCCACTTGTTGTGAATCGTTAGGGTTGTTGCGTACAGGTTGTGTATTTGTTTTGTTTATTATCATCTAAAAATTGGCCCTATGAAGGATCAGAAAGTAGAATGAAAATATAATAATATTGATAGCCTTTATAAATATGTGAATCGGTTGTTTAAAAACCCAAAATTTATTTCAAAAATTCAAAAATGTCATCAGAAAGGATCAGAAAAATGTCATCAGAAAGTATCAGAAAAATGTCATCAGAAAGTAGAATGAAAATATAATAATATTGGTAGCCTTTATAAATATGTAAATCGGTTGTTTAAAAACCCAACATGAGCAAAAAAATCGAATTTCAAAAATTCAAAAATGTCATCTCCTAACGTGGGTACACATGTTTCAAGAATATACATATATAGTGTTTGATGAATTCATCGCGAAAGTTCGATGGGAGTGCATTAAGTGGACAAGAATAGCTTGTACTGCGTCGAGGGCTTGCGTCAGACTTTTGGCTCATCAGACACTTTCAAAGGAAACCCAACTTGACAGCAAAAGGGAAGATAAATTAGGGCGAAGCTTTATTGCATCCTATTGTGTTCGTAGTAGATAATTAGATATGAGAACGCGCGTCTTTTGGGTGTTTTATTTGACCATTCGTCATAACCGTCTAGTCGGTTTAAGCATTTACGATGTAGGTACGTCATTTGCATGATAGTGATGTTTTTCCCATAAGGTACAGAAAAGTCCATTCATGCAGTATGAGTCAATGAGCGTATTTTCAATGAAATATTTGAAGCAATGGTTAAGAAAATCGAAATATTAGCAATACGACAGACTGGTCAGCCTTAAGGGTGTGGCACATAGCACGAATCTTTAAAATGAAATGAAAAGTCACAAAATATTCTCTCCGTCACTCCAAACTCATAGATTGTAAATATATCGAGGGTTGAGTAAAAGAAACGACCGAATGACGAAAAATCAATTTTTTCAGAAGAGCGTTTCAAAGATTCTGTATACATGTACCGTTATTTTTTGAGCTGGGAGAAATGACCAAGTGAGCTGCGCGCCTGAAATTCACGGTTTTGGTCTGGTTTATAAGTTTTATTTCTCTTGAATTACCCTCATAAATGGACAAAATTAACCCTTGGCTACACGCTAGGTTGGGAGTTACGTTCGTACAAGCTAGCGGGAAAATCCCCGCACATTTATTTCAACACACATATTAATTTATGATACACTGAAAGGCACGAATTGGTTTTAAAAAGTCATGGATATAGGATGAGCTTCAACTCAATACATTTTTCTATTCAACAGGTAGGTAATAAAAATATGAATTTTGAAGTAGGAAATGCATAAGTAATAAAATTTATATCTATCATAATAATCAAAATAATTATTATGTTTATTCAAGAACGAGGAAACATGAAACTTTATATCAAGCAAAAAATACAAACGTGTGAAATCATAATAGCAGAAGTAGTATGGTTATAATCATAATCTTATGTGTGTATCAAACTTCGCAGTCTGATTGCATACTGAAGGTAAGGTAAATAGTTGTTAAGGGATCATTGTTTGCTCAGTTGAAGGTCTGAGAAAATATCCCTTGGACAATGGAGGGACAATAGTGATCGGTTCATCATTCTATTTTTGTTTTTCTGAAAATGCGGGCAAATCCCCTCCTAGCGTGTAACTAAGGGTTAAATTCATAACGGTACTTAATGAACCTAAGGTACCTTTGTAAACCTCGTAAAGGGTAAACCTCGTATTCCAGAAAAGCACCGACATTCAAATAAAATAATTTTTTAGGTATCTCAAAAGTTCTTTACTCGAGATAATAAAAGTGATGAAGAAAATCGATTGGATAAGTAAAAAAAAAAATACAATTGAAAATGAAATAATATACCTACTTAAAAACTGCCACTGTAAATTTTTATTAATTTCAATTAATTTTCTTTTTTGGACCGGATTTTTAATCACCTTTCTTCCCTCTACCTAGTTGATATCGGTTCGACGCGCTGGCTAACGAAATTACATCAAATTCACTCCCCTCTAACTACCCTTGAGTAACTTCCATGGTAAAATCAATTAAAACAAGGAAGTTTGCACTTTGATTTTTCTGGAGTTCAAAGTTTGAACATAGTCAGAATAGAGTCAACACAAGTGAATCTTATTTGAACAATGTTCTATCGCACCTGAAGTCATTTTCCCTTTTTAACCTTTTCGCGCCCGGATTCTCGAGAGCCTACTGTCCCTCACAGCCCGCCCGCCGGCAGCCCTTCTGTCCCCTCAGTACCGCATTATTTTGGCGACACGGTGGTTCGTCCGAAGTTGTTTCCTTGCATTACTTTATTGTCTTTTTTTCGCGTGATACTTTCTGTTATGAGTTCATTAGAATTATTGAGATTATATGCATTATTTATTCATTTACTGGCCAGTTAAACATAATGGAAATAATGAAATTAATGTAGAATAATTATGATACCTCATGATTCGCTCCAATTTCTATTAAATTCATTCAATATAATTTATTATAATTTCAATATTACTTATGGTTTTCCACTTTCATTCTGTTTAGGAAAATTCCTATAATTTGATAAATTTTCATAGTGGGCAAAACCAAAAGTTGGAAGAGGGACATAACATTTTTGCGAATATTCCCGAGCAGAGTTCAAATAGGCGGTGAAATATCTGAAAAGCGGCAATATCTTTGACAGGCCAACCGCCAAAAATACCAAAATAGAATTAGAAGGGTTGAAAAAAACAAAAAAAAGACTGACCAAATCGGCGAAGATCAAAGAGAACCAACTGTTTGAGGTGCCGCTGCATCAGAACTTACCTACTGGATCAAGGATAAACTACCGACCAAAAAACGCCGACAAACAATGTTATTAGAGAAAAAAAAAACACTTAAACTGTTCAAGGTACATATACACTGTTCTGTGAATGGAATATCATGAGGTTTGTAATGGACATTACACCCTGGGAGATCGTAGTTACACGGCGAAAGAGCTCAAGTCCCAGAACGGCTATTATCGGCGGCGGGCAGCTACGGAAAGTACAGCCGCCCGATATATGACGTTGGCGGGCAGCTACAGAAAGTTCAGCCGCCCGATATATGCCGTTGGCGGGCAGGAAAGGGTTAAATTACAAAAATATTGTAGAAAAAGCGATACTCATGTTTCTGTTTACATTATTCGTCTTCAATTAAGTGCTTATAAAAAGTGAACGGTAGGTCCTACATAAACCATCAAATTTTGGTGAGAGGTTAAATTTGTTTCTTGCTCTATCCAAGAGTTCATTATTATTTTCAATAAACAAAAATCTGAAATTTAGTCTTTTTACTGGCAGAAATGACCGAATGATAAGAAAATAGCACTTGGTCATTTCTGCCTGAAGAATGCAAAGTTGAAAAGGAGTGGGATGGGATACTGTAAGGGTGGAACCTTTTATATTTTGATAATCGAGAAGTCAATAATACTAGCGTGTAGAGGCGGCTTATGTGTTATCTGAAGCGTTACCTTTAGTATTGAAAAAAATGGACTTATTCCCTTCTGCTACTCCTGCCACTCAACCCTCGAGTTTTTGAACAAGTTTTTGGCCTTTTTTTAATTTCTGAAATTGTATTAATTTATATCTGAAATTTGATGCTGGATACTGGATGCTGAATATACCATAATTAACTATAATAATGATAGTAACCTCCACCGAAAACCCCAAAAAGACGTTTTTTAGGCTATTCCAAAATCCCTGCCTTACGAACTCCTCTATTCGTTAGTTATTGTGAACATTTTGGCAGACACAAAGAAATTTTTTGCAAACAAATGTCTTTAGTTATCGTCCGAAATAACACACTTATGTAATACGTATGATTTTTTGAAAAAAAACTTTAGGGTTCTTTTTAAGATGTTACAAAACGGATTTCAATGGGAAAATTTTGAAAAAAGTTCACGCTAAAAATTTTGATTTCATTGCAATAACTCAGTTTTCCTTGAAAATTCGCCAACAATTTATCGCATTCTCAAGACTGACTAACTCTATAATTAATGGATACAAGTCGAGGGGAAAGATGGAAAATACATACCTACCAATCGAGCGCAGATAGGAAACAAAATATCGTAGAAATGGATGCATTTTGTACATCAGTTGAGCGCATCGAAAAACATGAAAATTACGTCAGTTATGTAAAACAATGATTTTGTACGAGATTATGTAGCTCGTATAATTTAAGATCCAAAATAATTTCATTCTATTCAACCCTTAGTTCATTCATTCATTAGATACCTTTTTTGTCATGTCCAACATTATTAATCAAGTTCTTTATTTTCTACTAGTTTTCGTGAAAATTTAATTTCAATAGTTTAATCTATTGAAGGTATGCGTGAAAGCGTTTCGTCGATTTATGAGTTGTCATCTCTTTACGTTAAAAAACAGTTGGTGCTCCACTGAGATCACTAAATTATGTTCGTTGACGTTTTATTTACTTTCCTCCGCGCTCAACTGGCAACTGCTGAAAGGGATTGTGCCACATTGTTACGTATGCTCTGAATCCCCATATTATTCGACAACGATATTATAGCTTTTAATGTCAACCTGTTCTGTATTCATAGAAGGGGTTTCCTGCAACGACTCCTAGAGATGCTGGGGTGGTGCCGAAGACTTGAGCGCAATGTGCGGCAGTGACGATGTGCTGAGGAGTGACTATGAAGCCAGAACACCGGATCCTCTTATCGGTCGTATTAATCACTTGAACGAAAGAGCTGAATGGGCCATCAAGAGTGGTCTTAACTCCATTGATGATTCGAGTAGTTGCCTTGGAACAATATTCGGAAATGATGATACGCCATCACATTATCCTGAAGAGAGGCTTTATTACATAACATTTCTCAGTAGTTATGAGAGGATAAATGATTATCTACAATAATTTCATAATGTTTGAAACCAATTAAATTGTACCTAACTAGTTTTTGAAAGTTATTCCAATAATTTAAAATAATAAAATCATTTTTTAGTTGAATTTTTTAGCATTTTTAGTTTGCCCAAAATTTAATTCGGATTTTTAAAATTCTCTACCAAAACTAGAGACCTTATTGAAGTTGTGAAATGTACACCAGGAACTGAAAATTCTTTGTAAAATGAACCTCTGAGTTCTTGGAGCTCACCTTGCAATTTTTTGGTTCTTAATATGAACATCCAAAACAAAAACGCTGCAAATCATTGCTCAAAGGTTTATTATTTTCTGTATAGATCATCCTTCTGTATAGATCACTGGTTCTCCATCAATAGCACCTACCACCATCTGTATTCTCCCTTGACCTTCCCTCTCAAATTTCAGCTCCTGCGTTCAATAGGATTGAAAATGGCTTTGGAGCTCACTCAGCTGATCAGTGATGTGAGGAGTGAAGAAGATCTCCTCGATTGCTGGAGACGCCTGGAAGAGCACCTCCATTCAATAGGATTGAAAATGGCTTTGGAGCTCACTCAGCTGATTAGTGATGTGAGGTGTGAAGAAGATCTCCTCGAATGCTGGAGACGCCTGGAAGAGCACCTCCATTCAATAGGATTGAAAATGGCTTTCGAGCTCACTCAGCTGATCAGTGATGTGAGGAGTGAAGAAGATCTCCTCGAATGCTGGAGACGCCTGGAAGAGCACCTCCATTCAATAGGATTGAAAATGGCTTTGGAGCTCACTCAGCTGATCAGTGATGTGAGGAGTGAAGAAGATCTCCTCGAATGCTGGAGACGCCTGGAAGAGCACTTCCATTCAAAAGGATTGAAAATGGCTTCGGAGCTCACTCAGCTGATCAGTGAGCAATGATTTGCAGCGTTTTTTACCTACAAACATTGTTTTACCTACCAATTTTTTTTTTACCTACCACACCTACCTATTGGTAGGTACTACCTACCACACTATAATGGCTTCACACCTTCACAATCAAGTTTATTAGAAAGAACTAAACGCTTCACACTCGATTCGAAAAATAGAAAGCTTGATATGGTAATTTGATTACTGGTTACGCAGAAGGCAAAACTGTATACAAATCGAAGAAATGAACAGCGATCGCATTTTAGTCAGATAAAATTTGAACGGCGATTAGACCTCTTTTGCGATTCACACTCATGATTCTGTTTTATCGAAGGAAAACCTTCAAATACTCGTAGGGACCGAACGGTTTGTCCTACAGAGCTCCGGGTGGTCTCAAAAATTTTTAAAAATTCTGTACTATTTAAAATTGGTGAAAAAACGATACCTTTATTTCGAGAGTTTTCGAGCTAGGGCACTCTTGAAATTTTCAACCCTTAATTTTCAACCCTTAGAAGTGACCTACATCAACCAAAAGCTTCGCGGCACAACTAGACCCCAAATGGAGCCCATATACCAAATTTGAACCAAATCGGTCCAGTGTTGCTAAGAAAAGTGCCGCGTACGGCGGACGGCGGACGGCGTACGGCGTACGGCGGACGGACGGAAATTTTTTTATTCGATTTTCGGATTCTACGTACCTTGAAACGTAAAACATCAAATTTTGAGGGGGGGTTAAAATTTTTTTTTTCTTGCTCGATTCCAAAGGCTTATTATTGAAAATAATAAACCAAAATTCGATGAGAAAAAAATAGTTTCAAAGATAATAAATTGTTGAGTATTCTTTGATTCATGATTGAAACAAAAAAAAAAAAAAAAAAAAAAAAAAAAATTGACCGACCCAAAATACAACTTTTGATAACACCACAACAGGGGTGAAAAAAATTAGGTGCTTGTCAATTATGAAAGTATTTACCTATCTCTATTTATAAAAGTTATATCTAGAATTTTATGAATTTCTTAGTACAGAGTCAATACTTACAGTTTTGGAACGACCACACTCACAGGTAGTTAATGACGATTTGTTATCGGATTTCAATGAGATTTTGTCGGCTTAAACAAAAAAATTGGATCATGCAGGTGAATAATGACATTGTATTATTGATAATACATATAATATATGTATCGAAAATTTTATGATAATTTTCGATGAGTTTTTAGGACATCCCTCAGTGAGACTGAACCATTGAAATGGAGTAGAGCAACTCTTGTGTACTCAAATGAAAGTACACAAATTTAAGGATTCTAATAAAATAACTCCGTTCGACATACAGAAAAAAGGTGTAGTGCCAACCAGGTTGACTTTTCATTCAACATTTCGGAATCAAAATTCAATGGCCTTCTAATTAACACCTTTGTAAGTGTAATTGGCCTTTAATTACATGAATATATATGTCGGTAGAAATAAAGGAAATGATGGAGGGGTTACCAAGAGTAGAAAGAATGTTGGAGGCAGTGTCCTTGAAGATCGCATCAGCCTGAAGGCTGATGGCAGCCACAACAGAAATCAACAGAAACGACTTCATCGTAAACTCGAGAGTTCTTTCGGTTCGTGCTTTTATATATCGAACATGACAATGTCTACTACATTATGCAAAAACAATGTTTGTTCTTCCGAAAAAGCAAGGCCTGAATGTAAGTAAACAAGAGTTCAAACAACAGAATTGACAGGTAGTCATTCACGCACATAGTCTTCACATTATAATCTATGTATATTCATGTCGACAAACCTTGCACGTGGAGAGACTATATCAATACTGTCGCTGGAAAAATCAAACGTAATAATCCGGGAGCATAATGAAATCTTGATTGGTGGAGGTACCAACTGGGAAATCTTAGGTGAACGACCTATTATGCAAGAGAGAATTATCGCACCAAAAGAAGTTGCAATAATCGATTCATACCTACCGCATCTTGCTACTTTCATACTCATGCAAAACTGTTTTATCGATGAAAACCAGCCTACTGATAGACCGACCAAATCCAAATAATATATTTACTCGTATACCTATTTTTTTTCTCATATCTGCCTAACTTCTAGTAAATTAAAATGATAACAATTATGTATGATTTAAATTACGATTATTATTACTTGAAAATGACGTCACTTCACTATTTTAAGGGTTTGTGAGATAACTCGCAATTTTCAAAAACTTTATCAACTCCCTCCACCCAAAAATTTAAGTTGAACTCGAAATTTGGAGCAATAATATTATAATTTTCTCGACCTGAGAATAGAAATAAAGGACAAAAAACACGATTTCCAAATATGTAGAAAACCAATGCATACAGTATGCATTGACATTAGTCATGGTCTATTTGCTTCAAAACTTAATACACAAAACAAAAATATTTTTTAAAAACATAAATATTTAAAAAATATCAATTTAAGAATTATATCAAATTAGGTTGAATTGCACAACCAAAACATTCATGTAAATAATGATGACAACCAATCAGGTAGACTCACATACACTGGCAGCTTTCCATTCCATGATTTCACCTGTTTTCAACCCCACTTAGTCTTGACGCCAACAGCCAAGAGCTCCACACCATAAAACCAATAATTGGTTGCAACCAATTGCAACCAAAATTTAATTGACACCCTAATTAGGAAAAAACATTGCCACAACAAATAATTCCCCTTCCAGTCAACCCTGAAACATCAAATACTGAACCAAATCCTAAAATCCTTATCCCATATTATGGAACCCTAACAGAAAAAATAGCCAAAGAACTCCAGACATTAGAGTATACAGTCATTTTTCGATCTCCCTACACGATTTGTCTAAACCCGAAGATCCTGCTTTCAACCCCACTTAGTCTTGAAGCCAACAGCCAAGAGCTCCACACCATAAAACCAATAATTGGTTGCAACCAATTGCAACCAAAATTTAATTGACACCCTAATTAGGAAAAAACATTGCCACAACAAATAATTCCCCTTCCAGTCAACCCTGAAACATCAAATACTGAACCAAATCCTAAAATCCTTATCCCATATTATGGAACCCTAACAGAAAAAATAGCCAAAGAACTCCAGACATTAGAGTATACAGTCATTTTTCGATCTCCCTACACGATTTGTCTAAACCCGAAGATCCAATAGATCCATTGCTAAAATCTGGAGTATATAAATTAACTTGTAGAGACCCTAACTGTGGAGCAAATTATGTAGGGCCGACAGGTAGAACAAATAAAAACAGAATTAAAGAACACCAGACAGCTATTCAGAAAAACCAAATAGATTTATTTACTGTTTTATCTCCATGATATAATGAAGTAGTGATCGTTGTTAAACCAAAGTTTTATAATGAGGATAGCCGAATTCAAATTTCCTCTCCTCGAGGTACTTAACTAATAAAGAAAGGCCTAACTTAACACAACGATTATCGAAAATGATGAACCAATAAGGCAACTATCGACGGCGCTGGGGTCTTCCTCACCAGCAACGCTTACAAGTCATGCGGGTTTTGCCTAACGACCAGCGTCAGCGAGAATCTTGTTGAGCATCGTTCGTCGACCATTTAAAATAGGTACCCCTTTCTTTAGCGTTTAGATTTATTAAACTTTAATAAATCGAGGAATTTATTCTATTTCGTACCGCCACAGTGTTCCGGAAATCTGTTTCGAACCCAAAAATCTAAATTATTTAGAGGTGCAGTAGTACTAAAATTTTAAAAACGTTTCCAGCACCGTTGTGTTGAAACTTACACTGTTTTCTACCCCTTTGATGTGAAACGCTGAATGTCAGTGTTCATTTGGTTGTAGAATAGAAACTACATGAATTCCTGGTACATCGTCATAATTATTTAGGTCAAATTATTATAAAAACTGTTATTTATTTTATATTAATATTGTTATAGGCCTTTAGATATTTCTTCTTATAGACAGTATTAAAAAGATGACAGTAGGTGAACAGTGCCAATAGCCAAGATAAAAGCATTATTAGTGTGTTTTGCGTTGGCAGCTACAGGTACGTGAAGACCGGAGTTTCGATCATTCGCTTTGCATCGGTTCTATACAATCATTTTAATACGATTCAGCATTGACTGATTTTGATCAAATTTGGTATGTAGGCTCCATTTGGGGTCTAGTTGTGCCCCGAAGATTTTAGTTGACGTAAGTCTCTTCTAAGGGTTCAAAAATGAATTTTTGAAAACGCCCTAACTCAAAAAAATTTGATACAAAGGTATTGTTTTTCCATCAATTTAAGATACCGTAAAACCGTCAAACTTTACCCCACCAGGGGTAACTTTACCCCAAAACCTGAGAATCTTCAATTGTGACGTAAGCGTGGTAGAACTTAGATAAAAGTTAGCTATCGTGTTTTCGTTATTCTCCACATCCCAGAGAATCGATGCGGCTTGCGATGGCGCCTTTATCCATGTTATCAGCTGTTGTCAGTCATAGTTTCCTGTTCAGCTGTTTTTGTGCTGTTCCTCATGCTCCAAAATTTCTTCCATATCAGGTGTTTGGAGTGGATTTACCACGCAAGCCCTCATCATATCACTTTCAATATCTTATTTTGAACAAAATACACTAATCAAATTCTCAAAAAAGTGTTTTCTTAGTTATGCCTTTGTTTACCAAAAATTTGATGGTAACTTTACTCCAAAAACCGGTTATCTTTACTCCACTATAAAGGTTGGGATAAAGGTAGCCTCACTCATATTTTTCTTATTTAATCTCGAAAAATATTTGAGTTTTATGATTTTCGCAGTGTTGAATGTAAGGTTTCTAGTGTATCTCATGTCAGAAGTTAGAGATGGGGAGAAGAAATTAGAAAAAGCTTGGTACGCGCCCCTACCGAAACTTTACAACTGAACAGCTGCATTATGATATGAACATAAACGTGCTTTGGTCTCATAAGTTGTGATTTACCATATTATTTACTCGTGGGTTAACTTTGAAATTTACCATTGCAATTCATTTGAAAGTTATCGAATGTGAAACAGACTTTTCCTGTGATTTTGTTAAGTCATTCGTTTATCATTTATTGTCCTTTAATATTTCTTTACTTGTAGAAAGTTTTGCTCGATTACCTACATAAGTCTGTCTATACTGGAAGACTGAAATTGTGATCTCTCAACCAGAAATATTGCATTTCAAGCAAATTCGTTGAAATAAATGATCATTGGAATTTAAATTTTTCTTAGGTATAACTTGTATTTTTCAAGCTAAAAAAGTCAATTTTTCAGAATATGTTTTATAATAATATTATAAATACTTGATATTATCAAGTATTTCTGGGGTAATGAATTCAATCCCGACTAGTAACATTGCACCACTGCCCGTTTCTGTAGCGATAACCGTGAGTTTTTCAGAGTGGAGTAAAGATAGACGCACTCGTAGGTAACTTTACTCCAACATTTAAACAATTAAATAGGAGGGTTACAATTATCTGATCAATGAGCTCGACCACTCAAAATGTTCAGAAAGCCCTGAAGATTAATTCACTTATTAAAAAAATCAATTTAACCCATTTCGAGTGGGAGAAATTGTATTTGGAAATGTTTTGGAGTAAATCTTGGGGTAAATTTTGACGGTTTTACGGTAGTATAGAATTTTTTGAGACCACGCGGAGCTCTGTAGGACAAATCGTTCGCTCCCTAAGAGAATTTAAGGGTTGGTCATATACGATAATACGATAAATCAGAAACACGAGTGTGAATCGCAAAAGAGGCCTAATCTTCGTTCAAATTTTAGCTGACCGAAATGCGATCGATGCTTTTCTTCATGTTGGATGGTTGGTGGCTTTACAGACGAGTGATCTATATGTCGGCGGCATCGCCAGTATTCAGATTAGGCGCTACCGGAATACAATAAGATATCTGAATCAGCATCTCGATGGATCGAATGAACGAGAAGCCTATTGACTCAGCTATCGATACTGGACGAGTGTATCGATGTATCGAGAGGGGGACAGGCAGTTCGGGAGAACCCCTCGAAGGGTTGTCGGTCTAGTAATGTTTGATGAGTTAAATTCAATCGTAATGCTATTGTAGAGCAATGCAAGTGGTGTGATAATGTCGAGTTATGACTAGTGAATACGCCCTTTCCGTCATCAGAAGTGGTCGAACCAGGTGTGAGTTTTTATTTAGTATTGGAAGATTGAAGACAAACAAAAACCATGGAGTCTCCAAAGGCCATTCGGAATCAACAGGTGAAACAATCCAATTTTAAGCTCTGAATCCTGACAAATCTAATTGAAATTCGAACGAGTTTTGCTTTGCCTTACACATGATTACATTTTATTGGAAATTTTCATCCATCATTGATAAAATTGTCGTATAAGAGACAAAACATAGGTACCTAACCTCTCTACTTGAAATCTGTTATGAGATTCATTCCCTTCCCATTTTGGAAATTAATCTCACATTCTCTTTTAATGTAACACATTATTGTATCCACCTAATGAACTTTCAATCAATAACTTTGAGATATGTCTCCTGCCGCGGAGAACCTAGTTATGAGGTTGTGGGAAGGCCGGGAAGGTTCCAGGAAGCTTTCCGACGTTCCAGCAACCAACTAGCGTTCTGGAACACACCTTTGTCACGTGACGTTTTGCAACCAATAGCCTTGCGTTTTGGCAGGACACACCCTTGTCACGTGTTTAGTAGGACCAATCAAAACCTCTCTTCCTCGCATAGTTTCGTGAATCTCCGATTCTCTCATTACCTTTCTGAAATAACACGATATTTTTTTTTGTTGCCAGCTGAGATTTTACCGATTTGAATTACAGAAAATTACTCCCTTCTCCTTGTAGCTAAAATTTGTTGAACCTGAATTATGCTGAGAATTTTCTGTTCATGTTCATGTAACTGCTGAATCGTACTTGATTATTAATATAATTATTAATTAATTATTAATATAATTATTAAATAATTAGATAAATTTTATCTGTGTGAATTAGGTGTCGTGTGCAGGCACAGTACCTACTAAACTGTTATAAATCTGTAAACTGCATCTTCATGTAAGATTGCTTGAAGCTGATGTTCCAGCCATGAAAAATTGCTTCTGCTTCCGTGATCAATTCTCCACTTTGAAAATGCATTTTATTTTTTTATTTTGCGCTTTCGTATCCCGTGTGTAAAATTGTTGGCTACTTAGTGTGAACGTACGATTTTGATACAGATTTTAATGGTAATTACGATTTTCATCTTTAGGAGCCTAAAGGCATCACTAAGGTCAAATTGATTATAGGAAGATGTATGGCAGAAAATAGTAGCGAGAAGATAGTACAGTCCTACTGCTGGTAGGGTACTTTCGATAAGTATGGATTTTAAGATATGACCTATCCGGTGGTAAATTTGTTGTACCTTGTAGTTGTTAAATTCTTCCTAATTTTGTCTCAGCAATCAATTCATTTCTGACATTGCATAGATTGATCCTTTACTCCTGTTGTAAAAAGTAATGAATTGGCAGTGTTCTGTGAGTCTTTTTGGTAATTGGTACTGATAGCACGTACCAAAAACAGTAATTACGAGTGTTCGGCAATCAGCATGAAATTTCACGAAATCGGCTTTTCAGAAATCAAGTCTAACTCGGAAAAAATCACCCAATGAACTTGATTATTCTGTAATGACAAGCTGGCTCATTCGGCTGACAAGATTTTGAACAACAAGTACCTAAGTATGATTATTATTATGCTGATTATTTAAAAATTTAAATTATGAATTGTTCTAAATTTTGGTTCATTACTTAGGTACCTGACAACTACATAGACAAGTGTTGCTTGCCTTCTAATGCCAAATATAGTATGGTTTACCGTAATGTTCCTGTGTAAGATTTTCGTATATTTTTAATGCGAATTAAAAATGATGCTTGAAAGTTGAAATAAGTAGCTAAACCTCAATATTGTGTAAGATTAACGGTTTAGATACATGCAAAAACAAGTTCAACGTTCTGCTTAGATGTCGAGTCAACTCGAAATTTATTCAATTCTCTGTGTGAGATAAATATCATTCTTTGTGTGAGATTTATGACATTCTCTGTGTGAGTTTTATGCAATTCTCTGTGTGAGAAAAATAACATTCTCTGTGTGAGGTTTATGCAATTCTCTGTGTGAGAAAAATAACATTCTCTGTGTGAGTTTTATGCAATTCTCTGTGTGAGAAAAATAACATTCTCTGTGTGAGTTTTATGCAATTCTCTGTGTGAGAAAAATAACATTCTCTGTGTGAGTTTTATGCAATTCTCTGTGTGAGAAAAATAACATTCTCTGTGTGAGTTTTATGCAATTCTCTGTGTGAGAAAAATAACATTCTCTGTGTTAGGTTTATGCAATTCTCTGTGAGATTTTTTTTTACGATTTTCTGTGTGAAATTTATAAAAAAATTTCTGTGTGAAATTTATAACATTCTCTATGTGTGATTTATAAAATTCTCTGTGTGAGATTCTCCATCTGTGTGAGATTTTCATTTTTCTCCGTGTGAGATTTATAAAATTCTCTTAAAAAAAAATGTGAGATTTATAGAAATTTCTGAGTGAAATTCTGTGTGAGATTTAAAAAAAATTACTGTGTGAACTTCTGTGTGAAATTTATAAAATTCTCTGTGTGAGATTACCAAATTTTCTGTGAGAAATTCCCAAATTTTCTGTGAGAAATTCCCAAATTCTCTGTGTGAGATTTCCAGTTTTCTCTGTATGAGATTCCAAATTTTTCTGTGTGAAAATCCCAAATTATCTGTGTGAGATATAAGAATTCTCTGTGTGAGATTCCCAAATTTTCTGTGTGAAGTTCCAGAATTCTCTGTGTGAGTTTTGTAAAATGCTCTGTGTACAGTTTTCTCTAAGTGAGATTCCATAATTCTCTGTGATCCAGTTAAAGTTTTCTCTAAGTGAGATTCAGTAACTCTCCGTCAGGAACAATTTCTTTGTCTGAGATCCGTAAATTCTTCATGACACTCGTTATTGCGACTGAAACAAAATTTTACATTTCATAGCAACATTTGTTTGCATAATGATTCCAGTCACAGTATAAGGTCGTTCAGCCACCACTAGCCCATGTTTTTGGAGGAACAATATCACTAATTGTCACTGTTTGCACTAAGTAACACTAGCTACACAGCACTATCAAATCATGTGGTTTGTTTCGTTGAGGCGACTAATTTGTCATTCGTTGTCTAGTATGTACAGCATTTCTTAGTTCTCGATGAGTATCGTCATTCCTCATACATGTACCTACCATGGTGTTCTAGCCGTAAGTCGTAGTGTTTTGTTTTGGTTGGTGACTCGTTTTGTAACAACTCAGAGTTGTAATATGTAGATTTGTAGATGAGCATTTTTGCTGTTTTTTTTCTCTCTTCTTTAGGGGAGAGAAATTGGAAGTCGTTCATTTTTTTGTGCTTTATCTTCAATTATTTTATTTTTTTTTCTTCAATGTGATTTTTCCCAATTAGTTTGGAAACAAGCGTGTGGTATCTTGATTGGTTTAATTGTGGATTGTATTGTAGGAAATTTCTTATTGGTAAAGTACTCTTATTGGTAAATGTACTGGTTTTGATTCGTTTAGTTTAATCTAATCTTCTTTGACCAAATAGCTACCTGGTTGGTGGAGGTTTGTAGTTTTTGAGTTGAGCTGTCTCTTCTACATCGTCTATAACGGATCGAATAGCAGAATTTTCAGTAAATTTAGCCATCACTGTTTCTTCAGGTTGAGGTGGGTCTCGAGTGTACTTGAGGTACAGTACAAGCCCTTGCTCGCTTTCCTGCCTTCATTGGCGTTAATCCTGAGTGCTTATTTTCTTAAATTGTGTTTGGTATTAGTGTCTCTGTCTGAACTCGAATTGGTTATGCAGAGTCAATTTTCTATGCACTGTTATCAGTGTAAGCCACCGGAGTAGTAATTTTGAGAAAGAATTTTTGACAGGAACTGGGAGAGAGAATATTGATCGATATCTAGTCTTCTCGTTAAGCGATTTTCCAGGATTGAGAATCGTGACTTCCGCAAATTTCTACTGGGATATTACGTACATGATGCAGCCTAAGCGCAGCTTTGATAGTATGAAGTAATTTGAAGGTCTCTTTGTCTAGAGGCACCTTTGCGATTCCAACTGTTATGAGGTGATAGCCAGGAGTCTTGGATTGATGCTACGCTTGATTTCATCTTGTGTTCTCTCAACGTAAAAGGAAGAATTTCATATTCGTCAATTTTTTTTGTTTTTTAAAACTACCTAGTGTTGTATTTTTATTTGAAGAAATAGGTACTCCTATTCAGAAGAGGTTAGAATGTTTCACACAGATGGTCTGGGAACAATAAATTGGGCTTTTTCTTGGTTACTCCCGGTCAATTTTTCGCTTTCGTTTGGGATTCACCAGTTTTTTTTTTTTTTTTTTTCTCTTCCTGTGGACATGTTTCAAGTGCATTACTGCCAGTTGTATTGCTATTAGAAGTGCTTTGCGAGGCATCTTGCTGGATGCTATATATTAGCAAGTATATATGCATTCTTCTAGCTGTTGAGTTGATTTTAGAAAACTTTCTGATTAATTAATTCTCATTTTCTGCATCACTCGCTCGCTGATTGTAAGGATAACAGGCGAGTGTTCTGAGGCTGGGTCATCACTATCATCTACTTGTAAATATCCTGTAATAATACCCCCTACTTTTAAAGAAGTATAACACATCTGGAATTTTATTAGCATTTGTAGGCCAATACGTAGACTTTCCGGTTGAATGAAGATCGCACGAGTTGCTCCCTCGTGTGGTTAGTTCTTTATGTTTGGTTGTAGTTAGGAGCCCCAGTAAGTGTTCCTAGGGTTGATCTACGGTACCAAATGTGGAACTATCTCCTAATGAGTTAAGGTGGCTTCTTATCGATATTGGGGCACTCAAGATTTTGAAACCTTGACTTTTGAGGTACTCGATGATGTGGGTTTTGTACACATGGGATCTTGGGACCTTGGTTGCCAACAATCAACTATAACTTGGTACGTGTACCGTTGTTTTTTTTCTGTCAAAGTTTGTCCCTGATCAGTTTCCTCTAAATTGGAAGTTCATTTTCCAGACGTTGTTGCCGAATGCAGTTCTTAATTAATAGTTGGACGTCGGAATAATTCTTCATTCCAACAACATTAATCTGTGTGCACTCTGTGTGGGTATTTCGGTATTCTCTACTTGTGATTTCTGCAATACTCTGTGCGAACTTTCAGCAATGCCATCTTTGAGTTTTTTTTTTTCTCTTTTAATACCTACGCTCTATTTGATATTACGAAATACTCTGTGTGAGACTTCAACAACATCCTATTTGAGCTTTGTGAGATATCAACTACAATCTGTGTGGGAATTTCAGTTTCTAATTGAGATTTCTAATCTTACGTGTAATTTGCAGCTTTGTCTATGTGAGCTATATTTACGAGCTTTGTGAGATATCAACTACAATCTGTGTGGGAATTTCAGTTTCTAATTGAGATTTCTAATCTTACGTGTAATTTGCAGTTTTGTCTATGTGAGCTATATTTACGATCCTCTGTAAGGGATTTTCAGCACATTCTGTGAAATTTCTGAAAGTCTGTATAAGAAGTTCCCAATTTTTTTTCTACATTTAATATTGTTCGCGGATTTCAACTTTTCTTTGTGAAATTTATATTTGAAGTTGCTCTACGTGACACTTCTGGTTGCTATATGTGATACTTACAGTTGCTCTACATGAGACTTCTAGTTGCTCTATGTGATACTTATGGTTGCTCTACGTGAGACTTCTAGTTGCTCTATGTGATACTTATGGTTGCTCTACGTGAGACTTCTAGTTGCTCTATGTGATACTTATAATTGCTCTACGTGAGACTTCTAGTTGCTCTATGTGACACTTATAGTTGCTCTATGTGAGACTTATAGTTGCTCTACGTGAGACTTATAGTTGCTCTATGTGAGACTTACTTATAGTTACTCTGTGTGAGACATGAAGTTACTCTGTGTGAGACATGAAGTTACTCTGTGTGAGACTTGAAGTTACTCTGTGTGAGACATGAAGTTACTCTGTGTGAGACATGAAGTTACTCTGTGTGAGACTTGAAGTTACTCTGTGTGAGACATGAAGTTACTCTGTGTGAGACATGAAGTTACTCTGTGTGAGACATGAAGTTACTCTGTGTGAGACTCAGAGTTGCTCCTCGTGATATTAACAAATCGTCTGTGTGACTAATACTGTGTGCTCAATATGAGATTTCTACTTTTCTTCTTGTGAGGTTTTCAGCCTCTCAGTGAGATTTCTGGTCTTCTCTATGTGAGTTTTTCATTATTTTTTTAAATTAGAAATATCCAGTTTCTGTGATTGAGGCAACCCGTTTCCTTTGCAAGGGATTTTGGTTTGCACCTTCCAAATCCTTGCCAAGTTTTGCTTGCACTTGTTGTAATTTGATGCCCGTAAACTCGGATTCTGTGTGATTATACGAATATTTTTGTTTGTCAGGACAGCCGAGTGCTAGTTGGATGGTGGTGTCATGATAGCCAGTGTCGGCGGACAGAAACTGTTGCTAGATTTCAATAATGATGTAGGTTGCAATATTCTATTTTATGTTCCCCAAGTTTCGAGGAACCTGCTACTACTCATCCATTACTCTTGCTTTCCCAACCGCAGTCGAGGCGCCTGCATTGTCAGGGCTGGCCGTGTCGGCGGCATCGCCAGTATTCAGATTAGGCGCTACCGGAATACAATAAGATATCTGAATCAGCATCTCGATGGATCGAATGAACGAGAAGCCTATTGACTCAGCTATCGATACTGGACGAGTGTATCGATGTATCGAGAGGGGGACAGGCAGTTCGGGAGAACCCCTCGAAGGGTTGTCGGTCTAGTAATGTTTGATGAGTTAAATTCAATCGTAATGCTATTGTAGAGCAATGCAAGTGGTGTGATAATGTCGAGTTATGACTAGTGAATACGCCCTTTCCGTCATATATATATTTGGAATCGACCAAGAAAAAAAAAATTTTAACACCCCCTCAAAATTTGACTGTTTACGTTTCAAGGTACGTAGAATCCAAAAATCGAATAAAAATTTGGCCGATTTGTGCCGTCCGTCCGCCGTACTCGGCACTTTTGCTACTTAGCATTGACCGATTTTGATGAAATTTGGTATGTAGGCTCCATTTGGGGTCTAGTTGTGCCCCGAAGATTTTGGTTGATGTAGGTCACTTCTAAGGGTTCCAAAATCAATTTTGAAATTTTGAAAACGCCCTAACTCAAAAAATTTCGATATAAAGGTATTCTTTTTCCTTCAATTTAGGATTCTATAGAATTTTTAGAATTTTATTGATACCACCCGGAGTTCTGTAGGACAAACCGTTCGCTCACTACGAGGTTTTTAACACTTAGAACGGAACATGTGTCTGTCAGACACCTACACTGCCCTCCTTAGTAAGAAAGTCCTATGTCCATTTTTCAAGTTTCGAGAAAATCGCGTTTTAGTTTCGGCTTCTGCGCCACCCAAACTATTGAAGCTTGAGATTTCGTTTTGGTCAGCTTGAGGTGATGGTCAAAAAACGAAATCTCAAGCTTCAATGGTTTGGGTGGCGCAGAAGCCGAAACTAAAACGCGATTTTCTCGAAACTTGAAAAATGGACATAGGACGTTTTTACTAAGGAGGGCAGTACAGTTCTCAAAACTACCAATCGTGGCTCCCAGGTTCCTTACTTCAGGTCGAGGCTTTGTGGGAGTCTTCAGTCAGTTTTCATAGGTCAAGAGTTGAAGGTGTCATCATTCTGTTTGCCTTTTTCCCACCTAGTGCCATCATCAACTTCGAACTGCGGTGTCTGGGGGACACCTATTCCACTCACAAGTAAGTTTTCAGTTTCTTTTTTTTTTTTTTTTTTTTTTTTTTTTTTTTTTTTTTTTTTTTTTATAAACTCCCCTCAAAGACAAAATGTCTTTTGTGACGGAGGGGGCACGCCATAAATGAAAATAAATAAATAAATCAAATATAATGGGGAGGACGCCCAAGACTCACCCGACGCCGGCCCTGGGGATGAGGGAAGATGAGGAAGGTGGGGGTGGGAGAGAGGGATGAAGGGAAGTGCCTCTATAAAACGACCACCAGTTCAAATACGAGCCGAGCAGGACGCGGGTGGTGATACCACGGAGTACGCCTACCGAGATGCCCAACTCGCGCAACTCCGTGGCACTTTTCCCGCACCACACCCCGCGCCATGACAAGGTTGCAGCCATCACCCTGATGTTGTTGGGTACCACTACTCGGTAGTCACGGGCCCCAATGCCCTCCGAAGCCCAATCTACCCATTGGGATGAGACAAGGCTTTCGGAGCACTGTCGGAGTTCTTTACCATCTACTGACTCATGCAGGGCAGCAGCAAACTCAGCAGACGAACTGGGTTTTGGAGCAGATGGTGTTGCTCGGTCGCACCATGCTAACTGCTGCCTGACAAAATCAAGATCAGCAGCCGCACGGGCGACCTCCCAGCTCGACCCTTGAAGGGCTAGCAGGCGCTGGCGGCGCAGGGAAGGGATACATGCCGAGAGAGACACAATGCCAAGCCCACCGGATTTGACCGGTGCGTGGAAATAGGCACTTGGGACACCAGGTGGGAACTTCAGCCAAGAGCGCACAGCAGAGCGAACTTGTCGATCTAACTCTTGCAGCCTCCCCGCCGTAAGCCTGCCAAAGACTAACCCATAGGTCAGCTTTGGCAGTAAGTACGTGCGGAGGAGGCGCAGCTTCTGCTGTGGCTTCAATGGAGCCTTGGTAACGCGAGCTAGCGCTCTACCAAGGTCCACACGGCTGGTGGTAATGGTGGCCACCCCCATGAAGTCGACTCCAAGGTACCGCCAAACCTCCAGCACGGATCGAGATGGAATGGGGGACTGTCCTACGACAAAACCCCCATCCACAACTTTCACCTTGTGCTGGCGACCCGACGGGACCAAGGAGACCGACCCACACTTATCGGGGTTAACCACGAGTCCACACCTGGCTAGCTGCTTAGCAAATGCATTGAGGGCGATCTGCAAGCCCTCACGGGTTTCTGCGAGTAGGATAACATCATCGGCAAAAGCGAATGCTCCTACTCGCACCCCAGGGGCGAGATCAAACCCTACTTCAGTGGGCAGCTTACCCAAGGCCGTATCCACGACCAGGTTGAAGAGGAGTGGCGATAGGGGATCCCCCTGGCGTACCCCACGCCCGATCCGTACATCCCCTGAAACCTCGCCCCCTGCCTCGAGGACCGTCACGCCTTCATGGTACAGACAGGCCACATACTCAATTAATCGAGATGGGGCCCCGACACCACGAAGGCAATCGGTCAGGGCAAAGTGACTGACTGTGTCAAAGGCCTTAGCGACGTCCAGAGCGGCGAGGTGGAGTTGCCGGCGTACACATATTCCCAAACTCGCACCCATTTCATCCAGGTGTCTCAGAGACACTTATTCCTAGATTATTTACTACAGCTTTGTTTGTTATTTTCTTGTATATTTTCTTTTGAAACGCAATGTTAGCTCTATAGACTACTTCAAACCCAAGTTTGTTTTTGTAGCATTATTTATTCATTTTTTCTTCAACACTCGTTCATCAGATTTTGCATTCTACTCTTTCATTATTATTTCTAACTACCTACCTGAAAATTATTTTATCGTCACAATTTTTGAATCTATTTCCTAATTGGTATATTCTTCTCTTTGTTACAGTTTGCAATAACAGATAAAATACCTCCCTTCGTTTCTGTCAGAACGCGTCGAATCATCTGCTCATTGCTGCTGCTTGAATTATCTGCTCATCAAAATAAATTTTACTGACGATTCGAATTCAAACGATTCTTATGTCCCAGATGTAGGACACATGTCAACATCTGAACACGATACTGATGATTGAATTATATGATCAAATTGAACCAGAGCTTACGATGCTGATGAACTATCTGCCTGTTCTTCAGGTCAACTGGTCAATGTTTATCAAGTCGGCGAACCCAGAAATGTTGATATTGGTGAATCACTCGAAGACCATGATGAGCCTATACGAGAGTATTATGGAAAGAAGAATTGTTTTGTTTGGAGTTCTATACCTCAGTGCCCTACAAATTCCAGATCTATTTGAATTATAATACCATATAAATACCCACACCTCTTGAACCATTGCGTCTGTTTTTCACTAGAGAAGTATGAAATTTCGTTCGTTTTGAGTTATTACTATTTTATTTTGTGATAACTACTTACCTATGTCATTTTATATTCGAAGAAAGAGACTGATTTTAGAATACATAAGCATATTTGACTGATCTCTTTGAGAGTAGAGGCTATTTTTTAAATGTTGTTTGTTATGGAATCCTATACAAAAATACATATTTCTGTTCTGTTTCTCTAGTTTCTTTATTTTTTTATTGGTTTCATACCTGGTACTTGACTCTAATAATAAGGTAAACGATAAATTTTCGTTATCATTGAAGATAAAATTTGAAAATTCTGATTCACAAGGAGCACATAGCAGAAAATGTGTACAGTGTCTCTCAGACACATATTCCAACTCTGGATGTGCCTGATGGACACATGTTCCGAGGAACGCAGTTGGAAGGGATGTTCCGTGTTAAGTGTTAAGTTTGGACGTTCGATAAATCAGAAACACGAGTGTGAATCGCAAAAGAGGCCTAATCTCCGTTCAAATGAAAGCTGACTGAAATGCGATCGATGTTTTTCTTCATGTTGGATGATTGGTGGCTTTGCAGACGAGTGATCTATATAGAAAAATAAAAAATAATAAACCATTGTGTAGTAATTTTCAGCGTTTTTGTTTGTAATTATGAACATTTTGGCAAATCTCGTAATTTTTGCGAAAAAAAAGTTATCGCCTGAAGTTACATAATGTTCCAAAACGGATTTGAGTGGAACATTTTTCAACAAAGTGCATGGTAAAATACTTTAGTCCATTGCGATAGCTTCATTTCTCTCGAAAATTTGCTAACAGGATTTGAAGAGGTGTCGTCGATGACAAGACTAACCAACAAGTTTCAAGTGTACCTTCCGGGATGTTCGGATTTTCTGAATGAAACTTGGATTGCAAGGGGTGACAGAGCGAGGGGGTTAGGAAAGTGAGCCGCCCACCCCTAAACTCGGCTGCCCGCCTCACTCGTTCGCCGCCTCCCGGCAAGTGAGGACCCCCTCGACTGACATGAACGTCTCGGATGACTTCAACGACACGGACGACGACGCGAGCGACCTGGTAGACCCGCAGTACTTCTCCTACCTCTACCGCTTCGTCGGCACGTTCTTCATAAGCATCGTCTTCATCGTGGGCGTTCTCGGGAACGCCATGGTCGTCCTGGTCGTCACCCGAGTCCGAGCTTTGCATTCGCCGACGAACTGTTACTTGTTGAGTTTGGCCGTGGCGGATACGGTGGTTCTCCTCGCGGCCGTCCCGAACGAAATCTTGAGCTACTACCTGGTCGGCAACCAGTGGTTATGGGGCGACATCGGGTGCGCTTTGTTCATTTTCTGTCAAAATTTGGGTATCAACGCGTCGTCTTTGAGTTTGGTCGCGTTCACCGTCGAGCGCTACATCGCCATATGCCACCCGATGAAGGCTCACAAGATCTGCACGCGCGGTCACGCAGAGCGCGTTACTCTTTTCGTGTGGTGCTTCGCGACTCTCTACTGCTCCCCTTGGCTCGGTCTGACAAAAACCGAGCAGCTCAACTACCGCGGGTACCCGGGAGCCCAGAGCTGTGTGTTCCGCCTTCCCAGGAATAAGTATCTGACGTACTACTTCACGGATCTCACCATGTTCTACGTGTTGCCGCTCATTCTATCCTGCATTTGCTACACTCTCATCAGCCTCGCTCTTATGAGTAGACCAGTCGTGCCTGTGAAAGACACTAAAAACACGTACCTCGACAGTAGCAGCGCTCAATCAAAAACCAAGGTGAGTCAGTCAATAAACCAAAACAAATAATAATTGTACAACACAAAATCCTGTAGAAGAAATGACAGAGTAAGAACTCGGAAATTTCGGAACGAAACCTATATTATGAGAAATCATCACGGACAGAGAATACGGAATAGAAGGTGCAAAGTAAACAATACGCAATTTTTGGAATTAAAAAAATAGGCCAACAGAAACACGTCAGTTTAAACTGACTTCTGATTGACAACATCAAAAAAAAAAAAAAAAAAAAAATGTAGTGTGATTGTGGGGTTAGCGTCTACAATCCGATTTGTGCAACGTGAGATTTTTGTATGTTATTTATAGCATTTCCGAATTGAGTTAAACTTTTTCCATTTAGGTTTAAACCTTTTCCATTTAGATTTAAACCTTTTCCATTTAGATTTAAACCTTTTCCACTTAGATTTAGACTTTTGGTTTATTATTTTCAATAATAAACATTTGGAATCGACCAAGAAAAAAAAATTTTAACACCCCCTCAAAATTTGATGGTTTACGTTTCAAGGTACGTAGAATCCAAAAATCGAATAAAAATTTGGCCGTCCGTACGCCGTACGCCGTACGCGGCACTTTTGCCACTTAGCATTGACCGATTTTGATGAAATTTGGTATGTAGGCTCCATTTGGGGTCTAGTTATGCCCCGAAGCTTTTGGTAGGTGTAGGTCACTTCTAAGGGTTCCAAAATCAATTTTGAAATTTTGAAAACGCCCTAACTCGAAAAATTTCGATATGAAGATATGTTTTTCCTTCAATTTAAGATTCTATAGAATTTTTAGATTTTTTTGAGACCACGCGGAGCTCTGAAGGACAAACCGTTCGCTCCCTACGGAAATTTAAGGGTTTAAATTGAAATATATTTATATATATAAATCAAAACACGAGTGTGAATCGCAAAAGAGGCCTAATCTCCGTTCAAATTAGAGCTGACCGAAATGCAATCAATGGTTGGTGATTTTAATTTCTTTTTTGATTTTTTTTTTGATTTTTTTTCTTCATATTGGATGGTTGGTGATTTTGTAGACAAGTGATCTATATAGAAAAATAATAAACCATTTTGTAATAATTTGCAGCGTTTTTCTATTCGGATTTAAACCTTTTCAATTTGGATTTAAACCTTTTCCATTCGGATTCAAACTCAGGAAATTATCGTGGAGTTAGAGGTAAAAGTACCCAAGTCACAAATTCAACACGTGGGCAAATCTAATGCAGAATATTATGATTATTTAACTGTTGTTATTATTGGTGATCAAGATCATCAAACTAAGTATCCAACCTAAGAAAATAATTTATTCTCAGGAAATAAACTAAAAAACTAACAAATTCCTTCTCAACCAAACGCCTTCGGCTCCTTATCCATTACTGAGATTTCCGATTCATAACAAGCTTTCAAAAATGCGTATTTTCTCTTACCGTTTCCTTTTTGCTTCCGAGTCTACCAAGGTAGCGGAAGCTTTGTTTTCACTTTTCAAGGAAGAAAAAAAAAGTTCTCCAAAATCAAAATTTCCACTCGCGTTTTGCGTTTTAGACCTTTCTGAACAATTTTGGTTCCGTGTCTGTCTGTCTGTCTGTCTGTCTGTCTGTCTGTCTGTCTGTGTGTCTGTCTGTCATGAATTCCTTGTAACGCGCATAACTATACGAAGTTATTGTCCGATTTCTATGAAATTTTCAGGGATTGTGCGGGTTGGTGTGTAGACGGTCCCCTATGAAAATCATCATCCCCGGACTGATAGAAGCGACTGCGCATGCGCAAACGTGAATTCCTTGTAACGGCCATAACTTCCACATTTTCCATCCGATTTCAATGAAATTTTCAGGGATGTTACAGACTAGTATTTAGATGGTCCCCTATGAAAATCATCACCTTAGGACTGATAGTAGCCACTGCGCTTGCGCAAACGTGAATTCCTTGTAACGGCCATAACTTCCACATTTTCCATCCGATTTCAATGAAATTTTCAGGGATGTTACAGACTAGTATTTAGATGGTCCCCTATGAAAATCATCATCCCCGGACTGATAGAAGCGACTGCGCATGCGCAAACGTGAATTCCATGTAACAGCCGTAACTTCAACTGTCCCCCAGGGGTCGCGGGTTCGAATCCCAGCCGAGGCTAAGTATTTTGGTTTATTATTTTCAATAATAAGCCTTTGGAATCGAGCAAGAAAAAAAAATTTTAACCCCCCCTCAAAATTTGATGTTCTACGTTTCAAGGTACGTAGAATACGAAAATCGAATAAAAAAATTTCCGTCCGTCCGCCGTACGCGGCACTTTTCTTAGTTACCATGGACCGATTTCGATGAAATTTGGTATATGGGCTCCATTTGGGGTCTAGTTGTGCCGCGAAGCTTTTGGTTGATGTAGGTCACTTCTAAGGGGTGGAAATTAAGGGTTGAAATTTTCAAGAGTGCCCTAGCTCGAAAACTCTCGAAATAAAGGTATCGTTTTTTCACTAATTTTAAATAGTACTGAATTTTTAAAAATTTTTGAGACCACCCGGAGCTTTGTAGGGCAAACCGTTCGGTCTCTACGAGTACTTGAAGGTTTTCCTTCGATAAAACAGAATCATGAGTGTGAATCGCAAAAGAGGTCTAATCTCCGTTGAAATTTTTTCTGACTAAAATGCGATTGCTGTTCATTTCTTCGATTTGTATAGTTTTGCCTTCTGCGTAACCAGTAATCAAATTTCCATAATCAAAAGTCAATGGAGAATACTGAAGGCGCCTGAGTGGTCACTGATCAGCTGAGTGAGCTCCAAGGCCATTTCCTCTCCTGTTGAACGCAGGAACCTGAAATTTGAGAGGGCTGGTCAATTGAGAATGCTGAAGGCGCCTGAATGGTCACTGATCAGCTGAGTGAGCTCCAAGGTCATTTCCTCTCCTGTTGAACGCAGGAACCTGAAATTTGAGAGGGCGGGTCAAAGGAGAATGCTGAAGGCGCCTGAGTGGTCACTGATCAGCTGAGTGAGCTCCAAGGCCATTTTCTCTCCTGTTGAACGCAGGAACCTGAAATTTGAGAGGGCGGGTCAATAGAGAATGCTGAAGGCGCCTGAGTGGTCACTGATCAGCTGAGTGAGCTCCAAGGCCATTTCCTCTCCTGTTGAACGCAGGAACCTGAAATTTGAGAGGGAAGGTCAAGGGAGAATGCTGAAGGCGCCTGAGTGGTCACTGATCAGCTGAGTGAGCTCCTAGGCCATTTCCTCTCCTGTTGAACGCAGAAACCTGAAATTTGAGAGGCAGGGTCAAAGGGGAATGCTGAAGGCGCCTGAGTGGTCACTGATCAGCTGAGTGAGCTCCAAGGTCATTTCCTCTCCTGTTGAACGCAGGAACCTGAAATTTGAGAGGGCGGGTCAATGGAGAATGCTGAAGGCGCATGAGTGGTCACTGATCAGCTGAGTGAGCTCCAAGGCCATTTTCTCTCCTGTTGAACGCAGGAAGCTGAAATTTTAGAGGGAAGGTCAAGGGAGAAGGTGGTGGTAGGTGCTATTGATGGAGAACCAGTGATCTATACAGAAGGGTGATCTGTACAGAAAATAATAAACCTTTGAGCAATGATTTGCAGCGTTTTTTGGTTTATTATTTTCAATAATGAACCTTTGGAATCGACCAAGAAAATTTTTTTTTTTTAACACCCCCCCAAAGTTTGATGGTTTACGTTTCAAGGTACGTAGAATCCAAAAACGCTGCAAATCATTGCTCAAAGGTTTATTATTTTCTGTATAGATCATCCTTCTGTATGGATCACTGGTTCTCCATCAATAGCACCTACCACCATCTGTATTCTCCCTTGACCTTCCCTCTCAAATTTCAGCTCCTGCGTTCAATAGGATTGAAAATGGCTTCGGAGCTCACTCAGCTGATCAGTGATCAGAAGAGTGAAGAAGATCTCCTCGAATGCTGGAGACGCCTGGAAGAGCACTTCCATTCAATAGGATTGAAAATGGCTTTCGAGCTCAATCAGCTGATCAGTGATGTGAGGAGTGAAGAAGATCTCCTCGAATGCTGGAGACGCCTGGAAGAGCACCTCCATTCAATAGGATTGAAAATGGCTTTGGATCTCACTCAGCTGATCAGTGATGTGAGGAGACCAAACGCTAGATTTGAGCGTTTGGGGCTCCATTTGGGGTCTAGAAGATATCCTCGAATGCTGGAGACGCCTGGAAGAGCACTTCCATTCAATAGCATTGAAAATGGCTTCGGAGCTCACTCAGCTGATCAGTGATCTGATCAGTGAGCAATGATTTGCAGCGTTTTTTACCTACAAACATTGTTTTACCTACCAATGTTTTTTTTCCTACCACACCTACCTATTGGTAGGTACTACCTACCACACTATAATGGCTTCACACCTTCACAATCAAGTTTATTAGAAAGAACTAAACGCTTCACACTCGATTCGAAAAATAGAAAGCTTGATATGGAAATTTGATTACTGGTTACGCAGAAGGCAAAACTGTATACAAATCGAAGAAATTAACAGCGATCGCATTTTAGTCAGATAAAATTTGAACGGCGATTAGATCTCTTTTGCGATTCACACTCATGATTCTGTTTTATCGAAGGAAAACCTTCAAATACTCGTAGGGACCGAACGGTTTGTCCTACAGAGCTCCGGATGGTCTCAAAATTTTTTAAAAATTCTGTACTATTTAAAATTGGTGGAAAAACGATACCTTTATTTCGAGAGTTTTCGAGCTAGGGCACTCTTGAAAATTTCAACCCTTAATTTTCACCCCTTAGAAGTGACCTACATCAACCAAAAGCTTCGCGGCACAACTAGACCCCAAATGGAGCCCATATACCAAATTTGAACCAAATCGGTCCAGTGTTGCTAAGAAAAGTGCCGCGTACGGCGGACGGCGGACGGCGTACGGCGGACGGCGTACGGCGGACGGACGGAAATTTTTTTATTCGATTTTCGGATTCTACGTACCTTGAAACGTAAAACATCAAATTTTGAGGGGGGGTTAAAATTTTTTTTTTCTTGCTCGATTCCAAAGGCTTATTATTGAAAATAATAAACCAAAATCGAATAAAAATTTGGCCGTCCGTCGGCAGTCCGCCGTACGCCGTACGCGGGACTTTTGCCACTTAGCATTGACCGATTTTGATGAAATTTGGTATGTAGGCTCCATTTGGGGTCTAGTTGTGCCCCGAAGATTTTGGTTGATGTAGGTCACTTCTAAGGGTTCAAATTTTAATTTTGAAATTTTGAAAACGCCCTAACTCAAAAAATTTTGATATGAAGGTATTGTTTTTCCTTCAATATAAGATTCTATAGAATTTTCAGGATTTTTTGAGACCACGCGGAGCTCTGTAGGACGAACCGTCCGCTCGCTACAAGAATTTAAAGTTTGGACGTACGATAAATCAGAAACACGAGTGTGAATCGCAAAAGAGGCCTAATCTCCGTTCAAATTATAGCTGACCGAAATACGATCGATGTTTTTCTTTATGTTGGATAGTTGGTAGCTTTGCAGAAGAGTGATCTATAGAAAAATAGTAAACCATTGTGTAATAATTTGCAGCGTTTCATTACTTGATTCACTTGAAAAAATTCCATTTTTGGATGAACTTCATGAAAGTACTTCCTATTACCAGAACCTGACGTCACAAATGATGATACATCTTTTAAAAGTTGAATATTTTTTGTTGAAAATTGGAGCACAGTTCCCCGGGATGACTGTTCCAATTTTATAATGTAACTGAAAACCAACCTGGATTGAATCTTGGTGCATTTTAACCCCGTCCATTGGAATAATTGGGCCATTTATACACAGGTAAACACGAACAAAAATGTATTTCCTCAAAATTTCAAGTTTAAAACAATTTTCCAATTGAATTTTAATTTTTTATGTAAAATCTTCTCTCTATTACAAAAACGCCGCAAATTATTACACAATCGTTTATTATTTTTCCATAGATCACTCGTCTTCAAAGCCACCAACCATCCAACTTGAAGAAAAACATCGATCGTATTTCGGTCAGCTAAAATTTGAACGGAGATTAGGCCTCTATTGCGATTCACACTCGTGTTTCTGATTTATCGTGCGTAAAACACTTAAATTCTCGTAGCGAGCGAACGGTTTGTCCTACAGAGCTCCGCGTGGTCTCAAAAAATTCTAAAATTTCTATAGAATCCTAAATTGAAGGAAAAACAATACCTTTATATCAAAATTTTTTGAGTTAGGGCGTTTTCAAAATTTCAAAATTGATTTTGGAACCCTTAGAAGTGACCTACATCAACCAAAAGCTTCGGGGCACAACTAGACCCCAAATGGAGCCTACATACCAAATTTCATCAAAACCGGTCAATGCTAAGTGGCAAAAGTGCCGCGTACGGCGGACGGCGTACGGCGGACGGACGGCCAAATTTTTATTCGATTTTTGGATTCTACGAACCTTGAAACGTAAACCATCAAATTTTGTGGGGGTGTTAAAAATTTTTTTTTCTTGGTCGATTCCAAAGGTTCATTATTGAAAATAATAAACCAAAAAGTATAACTTTCATAGTTTAATGTGAAGCTCAGGTGAACAAAATACTTATTAAATTGTAAATGAGATCAAAGGAAGGAAAAATTTAACTAGTAAAATGGTACTAATCTACTTTGTATCATTTAAATGATGATTCCGTGAAAAAAGAAAACCTATTTATGTTCCTTGGCAGAAAGAATTACTTAAAATTAAGAACACACCAAAAACACTTGGAATTTGGCATGCAAGTGGTAACTCAATACCTAACTCAGGCAATTAGGTAAACCATTAAAAAAACTTCAAATTGTAAAATCTCGGGCAATGTCTCATTCATGTGATCCTTGTAGGGTCTAGCACCTGTCGTCCTCAACCTAAGGCATCTTGTCAACAACGAAAAATCGAACAAACAAAAACGGGATTAAATTCAGTAGGTACAGGGTTACAAAAAATACAAAGTTTCGTTAAATTCCAACTGAAATAATGGGGCTTCTTCGCTCTAAAACATTGGTGCAAAGTTACCCCACTATTCGGAGCAAAGTTACCCCGTCCGACTTTTTTGTTGATTACAACCACAGAAACCAGTCGAAAAGGAAAAACTCACTGAAATTCTGAATCAGCGTAAAATTATAATAAGAGAATAGTGTTACTAACCTGCTGTGATAAATACGTTGGCGTGCAGCTGAGAAATTTTCGGGACTGACTTAGAACTAGGGGTGTTTCGGTCCAGGTATTTCCCTGGAACGGTTCCAACGGTTACGGTGACAAAGATGTAACCGTTCCAAATTACCGGTACAGTTCCATTACCAGTACAGACGATCAAATCCCACTCATATGGCATGGATGAAGCAGGCAGTCAAATCCCTATCGTCTTTCTTCCATGATTATGATCTCAACTTGCAATACAATAGAATCATTTTCCTTGTCAATTTACTAAAAGGAAGGAATTTGAACAAGTGTTACAAAAGAGGCAATTTATTATAAATAATAGTTAACAAACAATTCAAGGGAAGAATAATGACGTTGCAGTTTAAGAACTTAACATGACAATAATAAATTAATAATACTGGAGACAACTTCCATGCTAACCAGTCCAGATAACTTCCCGCTCAAGAGCCATTCCATGAACCATTCTCAGTCCATGGAAGTAGTAAGGGCGCTTCCAGGTACAACATGGAACAGAACTGAGAACAAGATCCATGCTTACTGGTCCAAAGCCATTGAACCATTCTCTATGATATCTTATCGGTCCGGTTCCATCCTTACTGGTCCAGTTCCATCCTCACCAATCAGAATGATCAGATTGATGAGATGATTGATCAGATCATTCTGATTGGTGAGGATGGAACTGGACCGATGGAAAAGATTCTCTTCCTGGTCCAGAGCCATTTCAAGATATCTTATCAGTCCGTGGAACTGGACCGGTAAGGGTCGAGTTTTTGTCACTGCGTGGAACCGTTTCAACCTGATACTCGGTTCCACAGTCCCGGTACAGCTGTACCGACACACCTCTACTTAGAACAAGATTTCAACTGCACTACAAAAACGGCATTGCCACGAGTATGAAACAGTCGTGGAAGATTATTCTTCACATGGAAGTTTTTTGCATCTATGCCCAATAAAAACATTACTGGAGCGCTACGATCGGATGAAGACGAAAGAGTGACGTCACTCTCAAAGATTTTCGGATTTTGGAGCAAAGTAGCACAGCAGCAGAAGTAGTAGTTTTGGCATTTGGTACCGCTTGACGGTACCAATTTGAACTTTTGACAACTCAATTAGACCTTTTCGCAAATACCTTACATTTCGACAACTACTTAAGCCCTTGTCCGACTATTCCACCCCAAACATGTTTAATAAATGTTTTTTTGACATGGATATGTCTTAGTTCTGGGGATCATTCCAAAATTTTCGACACGCAAAACAATGCAACGTGTTTTTTCTGATGCTGTTGAACGCAGGAAGCTGAAATTTGAGAGGCAGGGTCAATCGATACATGCTTCTATACACCATCAAAGATGATGATCACTGATCAGCTGAGTGAGCTCCAAGGCCATTTCCTCTCCTGTTGAACGCAGGAACCTGAAATTTGAGAGGGCGGGTCAATGGAGAATGCTGAAGGCGCCTGAGTGGTCATTGATCAGCTGAGTGAGCTCATCATTTAAATTGCCATCATAAGACATATCCATGTACAGATGTATCTGCATGCAGTGTAGATACCCGTTTTTTACCTTATGTATCTAGAATGAGCATAAATCCCTTAATTCTCAAGATGACCTAAACTATGAGAATACCTCTGGAAAGAGCTTTAAATTGCCTTCCATTTTTCTTTCGTAAACTTTCCAGATGTCACGTCGAAAGTGTTTATTTAAAACTTGAACTTGCATGTTTGTGATATTTTTTGTTCCTTTAACAATTTTTAATGGTGATTTGCTACTACATCATCTACTGAAAAATGAATGAACTGCAAAGTAAAAACATCTAAGATTACCAGCTCCCCGTTGTTCAGTTAAAATTCAATTTTATAGCAGTTTTTCCCAATTGTGTTTAAACGCGGAGAAGCGTGATTTTTTCAAACCGAAATCTGCGTTCCGAGATGAGACTCCGGGGTTTGTGAATGAAGGGTTGGAGGGGGGGAGTAACTACCCCCCCCCCCCAGTAGGTAGCACTCCTTCGTCAACCGCTAAATCACATGCCGAAACGCTAATTTCGTTGAAACAAAGTTTTTCCCCTATCAAAGAAAAATTTCTCTGTCAAAAACTGATGAAAATGAAAGTTCAATATAGGTACTGATGGAAACCTGACAAAAGTAGATGTTTTTAATAAATGTAGGGAACAAATTACCATAAAAAATTATAGTTAAAGAAGGAGGCAATTGTCAAAAATTCAAGTTCAGGCTGAAAAAAAGCACGTTTGACGTCACAAAGGCAATGATAGACCTTTACGAAGGTTTTCTCGTTTTTCTCTATTCAACTATTCGAGAAACTTTAAGTATATGAGTGTGGAAGCTTGGGGCTGTCACGAAAGTTGAGGGGTGAATTGCACTTACAACCATAACGGGAGGACAGCTGGTGGGCCTCGGAATCTCACATTTCACAGGTAGCCTCTCTGGGAATGCAGGGTTCGTGTGACAAACTGTACACCCCTTGATCAGTTGTGTGAGTTGAATTCGCTACTGGTGGCCCCACGTAGCTGGTATTTACCAGGTAGCTTCTCTGAGAATGCACAATTCGAATGACAGACTATACTCTCCCTTGGTCAGCTGGGTGAGTAAATTCTCTCCCCGTGGCTCTATGAAAAAAAGTTGACCTACATGAGTTGAAGAAAAAACAAAATTCTCAGAAGTGAAAAGTTATGGTAAAAGAGGAGAGTGACATATACGTTACAATGCCTTTTATTTGTCTCTACACTCTCGAGAAAGGGAGGGCAAATTAAGTTGACCGCTACATTTTCTATACATAATCTCCATGGGAGAGATAAATTATCGAAATATTTCGGAAATGCATTCAAGTTTACCAAATATTCAACATACTAGCCGTCTGGGTTCATTGCCGAAAATTGCAAAATTTCAAATTGCAGGAAAAACTACAAAACGCCTTTCCTGAACAAAAGCAAGCGACCGAATGATGAAGGCACGACCATTCAAAATCAACGTAAATCGAGACTGACAGACATGAATAATGTTTACCTGGACCATGCTCAGTGTGATGGATATGCCACAATCATGACATATACTTCCTCAACTTTCCACTGAGATGGTACATAATGCAGCCTGAACGCACCATTGATAATGTCAAGTAGTTTTAAGATAGCTTTTTCTGGAAGCTCCTTTACGATTCAGCCTGTCAAATCTGTTTTCACAAATTAGTATGGAACACAGCATCACGTGAGCACACCGTCCATCTCAAATTTTGGCAAAAAAAAGCTTTCCCGTTCCTTATAAAATTAATTAAGGATTAAAAAAAGATAACCCCTATCTATTTTGAATAGTGCAAGTTGGAACTTGGTAAATATTGAATAAATTAACAAAAAAAAGTATTCACAAAAAAATCACAAGAAATCAAAGATAATATATAGGTAATTAAATTTAAAGAAAGAAAATTTATTCAAAAAAAGTTAAACTCACAAGAAATTAATAATAAAATTTGAAAAAATTAAAAAAAAAAAATAAAAATAAAAAAATTGATATTAATTTTTTTAATCAAATTTAATTAAAATTACAAAAAAATTAAAATCAAAATTAAATTAAAATATACAAGAAAATATATTCACAAAAAAATCACAAGAAAATTGAATTTACAAGAAAATGTATTCCTGCCAAAATTGGAGATATGCGGTGTGTCCAAGTGACAAATAAATACATACATAATATGTATATATTGTGTAATATAATGTAATCATATTATGATTAGTTGCAAAAACTTGATCCAGCACTTCATTTCTTTTGAGGTAGGTACGAAGGAATTAACCCTGGAATGGAATCGTCACGTGAATTTTACACCTGTGGCCTTGAAACAGTCGCCCACCCCACTAGCGAAAAGGGCGGGAAGGCACCATCCCACCTATGCTATCCCTAGGGTGTCCCCTTTCAGTCGCGCATGCCCTCTGCCACCGAGTTTGTCGCTGTTGTCTCTCACAGGCCAGTAAACTGAACTCATGGTGTAATTTTTACAACGTTTCCAATAAAGTAGGTAGAACGGTGTAATTTTCACACCACGTTTCCATTCCCTGCCCCATTCATGGTGTCAAAATAACATCATTTTTGTTTCACAAAACAGCCATATATAAAAAAACACAGTAATATTCCTAAATTTTCTATTGCTTCCGAGTCTACCAATACGAAGCAATTTGCTTACCTGTTCCTTTGAAGTGATTTTCATTGTTGGAGGTAATATTTCCAATAAAGTAGGTAGAACGGTGTAATTTTCACACCACGTTTCCATTCCCTGCCCCATTCATGGTGTCAAAATAACATCATTTTTGCAATAATTTTTGCAATTTTAGCAATTTGCTTTCCTGTTCCTTTGAAGTGATTTTCATTGTTGGAGGTTACTTTTTCTTGTCCGTCAAATACCTTGAAAGACTGAGAGGAAAACTGTTGAGTTATATTTTGTAATACGAGCTTGAAAATAAAAATGTGTTCATTGTTGAAAAACTATTTATTGGACTGGTAGTAGCACCTGGCAGTACCCCTTTTGCTATTGAAATCAGCAGAAGTATTTAACTTGGATATTGAGCCCAGGAAAACGAATAGAAATCAAGGGAAAATAGAGAAAGCAAAGAGAAATGGCTCAGAATCCCCTCATTTTAGTAGTATAGAGGCAATAATTGTCTCGAGAACGGCCAAAAATGTAGTAGAGAACTATACTTGAATGAAAAAAAGTGTAAATCAATGCAGAGCTGACGAAATAGGTTGAATATTGATGTTTTCTGACTGGTGTAAAAATTACACCTGACGTTTCCACTAAGCACACATCGGGTGACAATTCCATTCCAGGGTTAAATCCGAATTGATGTCATTCTTGGGAATTTTTGCGTGGAAACTAATTTATAGTAGAGGGAGAAATGCTTGTAGGAGTGATCACGTACACAAATATGTATTATACAACGATACATCCTATACATAAGGAATTACAGACGGAACGCTAGCTCGCGTGTCCCACCTTTATCGGGTATTCCGCTTTGAAACGGCTGTCCCATTTGAATCGAGGTTGCATAGCAATGCAAATATTTAGGGAAGTATTATTATCCGGTTCATATTCAGTATCCGTGATTGCTAGTTGTTGATCTCCAAAGTGGACTATTCGAGTGCCGTTTCAAAGTTCACTGAGTTTAGTTCAACTCAATTTATTCCCAGGAAGAATATTCGACATCCCGAAACGTTCTTGAGAGTTTCACTCCGTTCATCAAGATTCGAGTTTTTTAATTAGAGATACATTTTTTTACAAAAATGAGAGGAGGAAACGATGTGGGGGGGGGGGGGGGGAGATAGGGTATACTATTGACTGACTAAGAAAACTAAGGCTTCTAAATTCAGCTCATTAACCCTAATTGGACCATGGTAGTGTCACCGAAAACATCTCAGGAACTCCAAAGATATCCCAAAGTGTCATCGGAGTAACCAAAATTAAATCACAATTTTATATTTAATGGGCAGCAGAATTTTTTTTTGTCAGGATTTCCTAGGAAATCGATGACAAATTTTTCAAAATGTTTGTCCTAATATCATTTTATGATTTTCAATAACTTAAAAAAACCATTTTTGTTTATTATTTTCAATAATACTCCTTTGGAATCGAGCAAGAAAAAAAAAAATGTAACTCCCCTCAAAATTTGATGTTTTACGTTTCAAGGTACGTAGAATCCGAAAATCAAATGAAAAATGAAGGGTTGAAATTTTCAAATATGCCCTAGTAGGTAGTAGGTACCTAATAAAATAAAAATTTTTTATTCGATTTTTGGATTCTACGTACCTTGAAACCAAAAAACCACCATCAAATACCACCAAATCAAATCGTACCATCAAATTTTGAGGGGGTGTTAAAATTTTTTTTTCTTGGTCGATTCTAAAGGTTCATTATTGAAAATAATGAACCAAAAATTGGGACCATCGCTATTCTTCATGATTTTTTGTGATGAATTCAGGAAAAATACTTTCGCGCAAAACAATTGCGCGCAATTGACACTAACTTCATTTTTTAAAATGGAACCCCCCTTTTTGGTTTATTATTTTCAATAATAAGCCTTTGGAATCGAGCAAGAAAAAAAAAATTTTAACCCCCCCTCAAAATTTGATGGTTTACGTTTCAAGGTACGTAGAATCAGAAAATCGAATAAAAAATTTTTATTTTATTAGGTACCTACTACCTACTAGGGCATATTTGAAAATTCCTACCTTGAAACGTAAAACATCAAATTTTGAGGGGAGTTACATTTTTTTTTTTTTTCCTTGCTCGATTCTAAAGGAGTATTATTGAAAATAATAAACAAAAATGGTTTTTTTAAGTTATTGAAAATCATAAAATGATATTAGGACAAACATTTTGAAAAATTTGTCATCGATTTCCTAGGAAATCCTGACAAAAAAAAATTCTGCTGCCCATTAAATATAAAATTGTGATTTAATTTTGGTTACTCCGATGACACTTTGGGATATCTTTGGAGTTCCTGAGATGTTTTCGGTGACACTACCATGGTTCAATTAGGGTTAATGAGCTGAATTTAGAAGCCTTAGTTTTCTTAGTCAGTCAATAGTATACCCTATCTCCCCCCCCCCCCCACATCGTTTCCTCCTCTCATTTTTGTAAAAAAATGTATCTCTAATTAAAAAACTCGAATCTTGATGAACGGAGTGAAACTCTCAAGAACGTTTCGGGATGTCGAATATTCTTCCTGGGAATAAATTGAGTTGAACTAAACTCAGTGAACTTTGAAACGGCACTCGAATAGTCCACTTTGGAGATCAACAACTAGCAATCACGGATACTGAATATGAACCGGATAATAATACTTCCCTAAATATTTGCATTGCTATGCAACCTCGATTCAAATGGGACAGCCGTTTCAAAGCGGAATACCCGATAAAGGTGGGACACGCGAGCTAGCGTTCCGTCTGTAATTCCTTATGTATAGGATGTATCGTTGTATAATACATATTTGTGTACGTGATCACTCCTACAAGCATTTCTCCCTCTACTATAAATTAGTTTCCACGCAAAAATTCCCAAGAATGACATCAATTCGGATTTAACCCTGGAATGGAATTGTCACCCGATGTGTGCTTAGTGGAAACGTCAGGTGTAATTTTTACACCAGTCAGAAAACATCAATATTCAACCTATTTCGTCAGCTCTGCATTGATTTACACTTTTTTTCATTCAAGTATAGTTCTCTACTACATTTTTGGCCGTTCTCGAGACAATTATTGCCTCTATACTACTAAAATGAGGGGATTCTGAGCCATTTCTCTTTGCTTTCTCTATTTTCCCTTGATTTCTATTCGTTTTCCTGGGCTCAATATCCAAGTTAAATACTTCTGCTGATTTCAATAGCAAAAGGGGTACTGCCAGGTGCTACTACCAGTCCAATAAATAGTTTTTCAACAATGAACACATTTTTATTTTCAAGCTCGTATTACAAAATATAACTCAACAGTTTTCCTCTCAGTCTTTCAAGGTATTTGACGGACAAGAAAAAGTAACCTCCAACAATGAAAATCACTTCAAAGGAACAGGAAAGCAAATTGCTAAAATTGCAAAAATTATTGCAAAAATGATGTTATTTTGACACCATGAATGGGGCAGGGAATGGAAACGTGGTGTGAAAATTACACCATTCTACCTACTTTATTGGAAATATTACCTCCAACAATAATAATAATTAATAATAATAATAATAATAAAAATTCGGCCGTCCGTCCGCCGTCCGCCGTACGTGCACTTTTGCCACTTAGCATTGACTGATTTTGATGAAATTTTGTATGTAGGCTCCATTTGGGGTCTAGTTGTGCCCCGAAGATTTTGGTTGATGTGGGTCACTTCTAAGGGTTCCAAAATCAATTTTGAAATTTTGAAAACGCCCTAACTCAAAAAATTTTGATATAAAGGTATTGTTTTTCCTTCAATTTAAGATTCTATAGAATTTTTAAAATTTTTTGACCCGGAGCTCTGTAGGACAAACCGTTCGCTCACTACGAGAGTTTAAAGAAACACGAGTGTGAATCAAATCAAAGCTGACCGAATGCGATCGATGTTTTTCTTCATGTTGGATGGTTGGTGGCTATGCAGACGAGTGATCTATATAGAAAAATAAAAAACAATAAACCATTCTGTAATAATTTGCAGCGTTTTACGCTATATTTTGGGGAAATGAAGGGGGGGTGTAACCTTTTCGTAAAACACCCTGTATATGGTAGTTTTTTCACTGGTGTGTGAGGGGCTTTGTTTTCTTGTTGCAGCTCAAAAAAATTGGATTCTGCAAAATTAGCATTATCGCTCGAACTTAGCATTTCAGAGCTTCCTGAACAATTTCGGTAACGTTACTGTTTCTCGATCTGTCATCAGTCAATCTGCGTCAATTCATGAATACAGGAAAACATGGTCGAATTTTGATGAAATTCTTAACGTTAGTGAGGACCTCAAGACGTGCAAACTTGATTTCGTTCGAAATCTCTCACGATCTGAGAGTCGTAGTAGTGGATTTTATCAAGATCCGAAATGTAGGTCCATGCAAAATTATGAAAGTTCATCAACGACTTCGCGATTGTGATGCTTGTCAACTCAAGAAATTATAAACATGACTTTTAAATTTTTAAATTTTTAATTGCATAAAATTATGTACATGACCATTTTTATTTTTTTTAATTACAATTTCAACATAGTAAATCCATTGAAACGATACTTTGGAGTGTAATGTCGCGCAGCTATCCGTGGGACCCTTCCCTCCCAGGCACAGCTTAGCGCTGTAACAACTGTTCCCAAGTGTTAACTTTTGATACCAGGATTGAGAAGAAGCTAAATTCTTGGACGAGTCGAGATTTTTCGGGTTGGTTACTTTTATTGAGGTGCGATGTCCAATATTCTCTTGTGTTTTGTAATAACTTTCCAAATAATTGGCCGTACCATCACACTAAGCTATCCTTCTCCCGACATGACCAGCGCAGTATCATGAATAAAAATTGATGAATTTACGTTACCAAACAACATCACCTCTACGGTCCTTCAGATAAACTTAACTCTGGCCATAATAAGGAGAGAAGCGACGAAGGAACGTCTTACAGAATGGTGGGAGATAAGATTGTTACATTGTAATAGCTCATCACCGACGGTTGTCGAAAAAAAAACAAAAAAAAAACGGAAAAGCTCCACAGCAACTCCGCCGGCAAGGCGGAGGGATGAGTGTTGGATTTGATTGGTTTGAGTTCTAAATGGTAGGACGAAAAGTTTATTCGTGTCTGAATCCGTTATATTGACAGATCGATGAAGCGTGAAGTGATTTCAATTTATTTACCGAGGTCTTATTGTTCTTGATCCAATCAAATCAATGATGCTAAAAACTGAAGATGGGAACTCTGGTTTTGACAAGAGTTGGCTTAACTTTTATACTCCACATGTATTCCCCCATTTATGACCACGTATCATAAATTCAGACATTAAATTCAGATACCAGTAAATTCAGACATCGCACATTGCAAACATCTACAACTTTTGTATAATGTATTTATGATGTTGAAGCCTCTAAGGTTAGTTTATTATTACATTTTCAATCCCGTGAACCTTGTTAAAGGCACTTCTTTTCAGTTTTTTTGCTATAACTTCCAAACTTTGATTATTACAATAATTTATTTCCTTTGCCGTTTTAAAGTTGATTAAATTTGCTAGAGTTTGAAGTACAAGTTGAGCACAGTAGACTCTAAAGGAGAAGAAAAATTCAAAAAAATATGAAGAGAAAATTCAAAAACAGGTACTTCTCAATGTTTTCCAAAAAGTGCAATTTTCGTGTTGAGGTCGCGTTATGAGTCTTTCTCTAGCAAAATTACTCTTTTTAGAAAAACAGTAAAAACAGGAGAATTTGAAGGAAAATATAATCAGCTTCAATAACCTTAATCATACCTTTAGCCATAATTAAATTTTCCAAAACATGAATGATACCAAAAAATTCATGTTTTGAGGAAAATTAAGAAAAATTAACAATTAACTGTGATTTTAGTCAATATATTTTGTAATAAATTGAGTAGGTACTTAACTGTAAGACACAAAAAAATTTATCAAAATCTAAAATCAATTTAAACTTGTAGGTATTTTATACTCGTAGTTATGGGCTAGCTTCAGATGATAAGCAATGACTATGATGACGAGAATAGGCCAAAACAGATGCGTAAATACGAAAAAAAAGAAATCCGGAACGAATGCTCAATTACGGTTATTTTTTTTCAGTCCCAAAAAACATGTACTTTCGACTAGATATTAAGATATTACAGTTGTCCCTGAAAGACGGACAGATGACCACCTTGCCGCACTGACCATACGTGAAGAAGCTGTGCCTATGGAGTTCACAAAAATATTATGTTGCAACCAATTTAATTATTTGATTACTAAAATCATCTCTAAATAAAAGCGCCTAGCAGATTTTTGCCTCAAATATTCACATAAAGTTACGCCCATGAAGTCTCTAGCACTCGGAATATACAATGAAGAATATACAATGAATTCTATCAACTGCCATGTCAACTTTACGATGAGGGAAACGTTGTATGGGAAACCACCGAATACCATTTTTAAATAATTCAGAAGGCAACAAGCGGCCGCGCTCCCTTCACACGAGACAGGACATGGAAAAGAGATCCGTTGTATTGAATTAACAAGGGTGGTTTCCCGGATAAATATGTAAACTACCGAATATCTCTGACAGGTAGAGACTTGCAGACCAAAAATAAATCATCGGTTCGCTTCCATTTATTTTTTCGACTATAAAGAGAATTGAGAAGTTTCCTAGTTAATTATGCAGCTCTCTGCGGACTTTCGGAACAAATTGAGGCCATCGGTATTTCTGTAGATTATTTAAAGGAAACTTCTCCTTTTTGTAGTCTGTAAACTTTCCAGGGTAAGTTTGAAGGGCTTTAGACAGTTAAATGAATCGCCGGTCAGATTTATGTAGCGACCAATTATTTTGCTAAGTTCATTTGTCCCAAGCTGATATAATTAATATTATTTTTTGTGGAAAGGTCATCGAGATTATAATCCATCGAGGAAGCATAGTTTTTACTTTTGAAAATTCAGAAAAAATAATTCAAAAATACCGTCAACCAAGTTGGGTGGACAGTGTAGCCTCATCACACAGAATACCTTGGACGTAAATAATTAGTTGATGTAAGAATGCTAGATTGCATTTTTGAGCAGTATCACTGGTAAATTTCTCAATATTTTATAATTGATACACAGTAACAGGATTGAGAAGTTGTTCGAAATTATGTTGGTGATTTTCAATCCTTCACCTGTGTATGTGGTCCCGACTGATCGGATCGTGATGAAGTCACGAATTCTTCTTGGTCCCAGCCACGAACTATCATCCAAATTGGAGTAAAATCGAGCTGTCACAGCGTGAGAATTGATCACGTTGACGCGTGCGCACTGCTTGATGAAATTCATTGGGGACCGTCTCTACACTAATTCGAGTCAATCATATCATCATCACAATAGGACCACGATTTCGAGTAGTCGTTGGAATGAGAAAGGCTCCAGTTGGTTCGGCTAGAAAGTCAACTCGTTCGTAGGAAATAGTTAAGTTGTGTTTGGGATAGGACGCCAAGCGCCAATTTGTTTTATTGTGTTCGTGAAATTAGCAGAAGACTTGATACTAGTCTAGTGATTATTGTACTCCAGAAGAATTTTCAAGCTTCTATCCCTTCTGAGCAGATAATTGTTGATTATTTATTATATATCAACCTTTCTTTTGAAAATGTTTACCCCCAGTGTGGTTTCCAGTGTTGGAGGTTTTTTCCAAGTAAAAACTAATTTCTTCCCTTAGGCGTTTTTTTCTTGAGCCGAATTTTCAGGTCGTATTTTACTTATTGACATTTTATGTCTTTACTATGGCACATAAATGAAAAATCGTCACGCGGGGATCGTCACGAGAAAATTTCTGATAATTTTCACGTACAACCAATCGTTCCTATGGAAAACTAACTTCCTCATTTTCCACCCCACAAAAATCGTTCACCACTCATTGGAAAGCTCTCAATTTAATAAACATAAGACATAAAATGTCTCTCGTGGTTGCGTACTTGTACGAAAGCTGTATCTACCGTTTTCTTATTTTCTTGTCGAAATAAAATCTTTAATAATTAAAGATTTGTTCGAGAAATACAGTAACATTCACGTTTTTCCAGGAATATTCCGAACATTGCGTTGAAATCTTGGTACAACGAAAAACGTACAAAATAACAAACTATAGTTGTAGGAGAACCAAATGAAATTTATTTATTTATTTCGTTATAACGAAAAATGACAAACTCATGCTGTTATTTGAGATGTGACAGTATTCCACGATGGTTAGGATTTAACCAACGCGAGTCGAAAATTTCTACGAACAGGAAAGAATTCCCAACTCGATTATCGACCCATATTGGACGAATCGCTGGTACTCCAATATAAGTTCTCTGGGAACCAAAGAAAGCAACATTCATTTACTAACGTAAAACTGGAAACGTACTACTTCAATTCTATTCGCGCGCAACGTAGCCGGCCATATGAACGGTCAAAACCGATGTTCCTGTTTGAGAAACTCTCCAATCTCAAACTTTTGATCCTCGCGGTCGCAACTTGCTATATGAACCCTCGAGGGGGTTTTCCGGTAATGAACCGAGGGAGAGTCATTTTAACTTAGAGAATAGTTCTACAACATTGAGTTTTCCGCTCTAAAATGGTTGCGGTGCGGTGTTTGTTTATTTGTTTGCAAAGCTATTACTTATTCATACAGGTTGTTTATTTTTTCCCACTTGATATTCGATATTCACGACACATCTTTTGAACTATTCTCATAGGAAGTAGCCGGCTACTCGTGCTTTGTACGTGCCCATATGTGTTGGTGTTAGTGGATCGATTCTGCTCTAATAATTAATAAATCTGTTTGTATATCTGGAACCTATCAGAGCCAAATTCAGTGGCTTCAGCGAAAACGGAAAAACCAGGAGCATGCTCCTGGAAAAGCCACTCGAGTTTCATCATTTTACAGGAGAGCATTTTTTTGTTTTTGTTTTTTAGTCGTAACCAGGTGATGCAATAAAGGTGAATATTGGAGTGAACTCCTAAAACGGTTTATATTTATTGAAGCATACTGATGTTTCAGAAATTATCAAGATGATTAAGTGGTTATGACCACCCTCTAGCATTCAATTTCCGTAAGTAGTGTTTTTTGTTGTTTTCGACGCTGAAATCTATCAAGTTGTGCATTAAGTCACCGGGATAACAAGATTTATGTTCAAGGGGAGTGTACTAATGCAACCCAAGCACTGAAATTTAGTGAATTTAATCAATATATCTCTGGGTTTTCATAAACTATTCTTTGTGTCACAATGGACCAAATCAGTGAAGTCACCTTGGTGCCAGGACTCCAAAAGCCGCTTATTTCGTGGGTGTTTCACGTTGAATAGATAAGGATGAGATCTTATATGGACTGCCTATCAGAACTAAAGGATGAAAATTCAACTTTGCGATGTATTACCGCTGTTTCTATACTGGCATTATTAGAGGGGTGGGGAGGGGGGGTCGAATTCGCATGTTGGGTATCATAGATCATAGATTTTAAAATGGGCTTGAGACTCCACATGAACTCTCTAAAGCGAAACTCTCTTGAAGTCAAACCTTCGGCACTCAAAATGGTGAGGACATCGTCACTATGATTTCTCGAAGAACGTGAATATCCTCAATGTTCTAGGATTCATCCGCTCGAGAGAAAGGCTTGTGAGATCCATAGAGAACGAGTTTGGCCAAGAGAACAATTGCGAATGGCAGGCGGAGTCTGAGAGCCGAAAGCGATACCAACTTTTCAAAATTGACAGCTTTTTGGAGGTTATCATAAATTAATTATGGACTTATGTACGTTTCCGCGATTTTTTTGTGCCTAATGACTTATGTCATTAAGAACAGTGCTTCCTACAGGTTTTAAGGAGGAAGTTCGAATGTGGAAGTGGTGCCAAATTGTGCGCTATGACCAGACCTTCCAAAATCAGAAAAAAAGAAAAAAGTAAAATTTTCGACCTTCAGTGGTTTTTTCAAGCCAGAGAATTGCTCGTTGTTATTGAGCATCGTTAAATTGATCGATAAAGTTCGTCCACCGGGAAGGAATAGGCTGTTTTAGGAAATTGTTCGCAGAGCGCAACCTTCTACCGGCAACGCCAATTTCGATATAATTGTTGCATTACCTTCTTGAGTCAGAATAGATGCTATTTTCCTCGGGGAAAAGGTATTTTCGTATTAATTTGGGAACCCACCAGGGCCAAAGGCCAACCGATGATCACTAAAAGTGGATCATATCTGTATACAGCATGCACACTGGAATTTTTCATTTCATTTGTGAACATTGTGAGCATTACTTTCAACCGAGTGGAACGATTTTGATTGGAACTGTCGCATACTTTATACGCCTGATAGGGAATCTCGGAATCATACTGAAGTTTTACAAGTGCAATGTGGGCTCGTGAGGGTATGACCCATCGAGTCCACAAACCCGTGAGGCAACAAACATGCAGGAAATTGCGCCGGTTTTAGTAATCAGGAAATAAGTCGATTCCCTCTCTAATTTCTTCTTCTCCCTCAACAGGTAGTGTGTCAAAGCTAACAGCTCTACACGATGAACTGGGGAGAATCGAGGATTGATTTTTTCACATTCCTGATCTAACTTACTCCTATTCACTACTACATCTTTATGAGTCTCTGATTCAATTCCGTAGTCCCTCCATCTTGTTGTAAACAAGAGGTATTTTGCCCAATTTAAGGTAAATGATGTTTAATACTTACCTATGTTTCATGATTTGAACGTATTATAAATAGATATTGATGAAATTCCTGTAACACGATCACGAGTCTCTTGTTCTGTTGTTGTTAATTTTCTTAAAAAATCTGAAAGTGTGAAATCGGAGACGTTCTCGCTTGTTTCATACTGGGCCAACCAGCATCAGATACCCAAGAACATTATATTGCCAAGTCCTGGGACATCGTTCCGAAAATAAGAGAAGAGGTATTATTCTAATATCATTCAGGCAAGCAATGTGTGTTTTAACATCATTGCAGGCATTTAATATGATTATAGCACTAATTATTATTCTGAATAGGTATTTATTCGCGCGTTTCAACGTTACTCAGCCGTCTTCTTCAGCCTGGTGAAAGTTGATAATGATTAAGTCCTATCATCATGTATCTATATACATAAAACGCCAACCGTACGTACGTATGTCGCCCGAATGTAGGGGTCCCGGGTTCGATTCCAGGCCGCGACATCAAATTTTTTTTTACATATCTACAATTTTTTGCCTGCTTTTAGCAGGCTTTTCAGCTAGTTCTTGAATAAGACCCACATCATCATGTCTCGGTCGGTCGCCGTTCGTTGCATTTAGCGAAATTGAAGGCGCAAAAACCTGAAAAGTTGTACCTACTTAAATTTTAAAGGTTTTTAGAAATTCATTAGTGCACGGCCCTATAGAATTGACAAACTGAAATACTGCCGCTGGAATCATCAAATCGAACAATAATTGCCAAAGAAAAATTGGAAAAACTACCTACTGAATAAACGGGTTTTTCCAAGTTTTCCCCTTATTTCTCTGGCAATAATTGTTTGATTTTGATGATTCCAGCGGCAATTATTCAGTTTTCCAATTCTCAAGGACCATGCACTAATGAATTTCTAAAATCTTTGAATATTTCAAGTTTAGCTACATTTTATGGGAAAAACGTAACTGTTAACGGGTTTTCCCATTTTGGTTTATTTCTCTGGCAATCATTGATCGATTTTGATGGTTCCAGCGGCAATATTTCAGTTTTTAAATTCCAAAGGGCCGTGCACTAATGAATTTCTAAAATCCTCTAAAATTTCACATTTGGGTACAACTGTTCAAGTGTTTGCGCCTTCAATTTCGTGAAATACTGATCCGGAACTAGAAACGAACGGCGACCGACTGAGACCCCCTTAATGTCAGCTGTTATAATTTTTGATAATTGCTTATGTTCCTAGACTTCATTGTTTTAGGGATGGGTATCGTTATAAAAGTATCGATATTTTGTATCGATACTGTATTGTTTTCGAGTATCGATATCCCAAGTATCGTTGGGCATGAGTATCGATATTTTAAAATATCGAGTATCGATACTTTAGTGTCACAAACTATCAATATCATCCAATTTTCTCAAGGAAAATAATTTTTTCAACAACTTTTATTCATTTTTTCACTATTAAGAGTCCAAGTAGAGTGATTTTGGTTTATTATTTTCAATAATAAGCCTTTGGAATCGAGCAAGAAAAAAAAAAAAATTTAACCCTCCCTCAAAATTTGATGTTTTACGTTTCAAGGTACGTAGAATCCGAAAATCGAATAAAAAAATTTCCGTCCGTCCGCCGTACGCCGTACGCCGTACGCGGCACTTTTCTTAGCAACACTGGACCGATTTGGTTCAAATTTGGTTTCAATGTGTTGCGGACTCGTATGCAAGCGTTTTTGGTTTATTATTTCTAATAATAAGCCTATGTGATCGTATCGCAAAAAATTTTTATAACCCCCCCTCAAACTTTGTCACTTTACGTTTCAAGGTGCGTAGAATCCAAATTTGCAATGTCCGTCCGCCGTCCGCCGTCCGCCGTCCGCCGTCCGCCGTCCGACGTCCGCCGTCCGTGGCACTTTTCTTAGCAACACTGGACCGATTTGGTTCAAATTTGGTATATGGGCTCCATTTGGGGTCTAGTTGTGCCGCGAAGCTTTTGGTTGATGTCAGTCACTTCTAAGGGGTGAAAATTAAGGGTTGAAATTTTCAAGAGTGCCCTAGCTCGAAAACTCTCGAAATAAAGGTATCGTTTTTTCACCAATTTTAAATAGTATTGAATTTTTAAAAATTTTTGAGACCACCCGGAGCTCTGTAGGACAAACCGTTCGGTCCCTACGAGTACTTGAAGGGTTTCCTTCGATAAAACAGAATCATGAGTATGAATCGCAAAAGAGGTCTAATCTCCATTCAAATTTTATCGGACTAAAATGCGATCGCTGTTCATTTCTTCGATTTGTATACAGTTTTGCCTTCTGCGTAACAAGTAATCAAATTTCCATATGAAGCTTTCTATTTTTCCAATCGAGTGTGAAGCGTTTAATTCTTTCTAATAAACTTGATTCTGAAGGTGTGAAGCCAGTATGGTGTGGTAGGTAGTACCTACCAATAGTTGGTAGGTAAAAAAAAATTGGTAGGTAAAAACAATGTTTGTAGGTAAAAAACGCTGCAAATCATTGCTCACTGATCAGATCACTGATCAGCTTAGTGAGCTCCGAAGCCATTTTCAATGCTATTGAATGGAAGTGCTCTTCCAGGCGTCTCCAGCATTCGAGGGTATCTTCTTCACTCCTCACATCACTGATCAGCTGAGTGAGCTCGAAAGCCATTTTCAATCCTATTGAATGGAAGTGCTCTTCCAGGCGTCTCCAGCATTCGAGGAGCTCTTCTTCACTCTTCTGATCACTGATCAGCTGAGTGAGCTCCGAAGCCATTTTCAATCCTATTGAACGCAGGAGCTGAAATTTGAGAGGGAAGGTCAAGGGAGAATACAGATGGTGGTAGGTGCTATTGATGGAGAACCAGTGTTTGACATTTTCATGTCTTTTATATGGCACATAAAATAAAATCGTCACGAAATTTGTTGCTAACGAAATTTGTCCCAAGTCGTCACAATGATGATTATGACCATCAGAAGTGAAGTTGTTAGGTACTTTACAGGTAGGTACTTTACAGTTAGGTAGGTACTTTACAGTTTGATATTACTAGATCAGCTGAGTCGAAAATTGAGCTCCCAGATCAGCTGAGCCAAAAATCGAGCTCCCAGATCAGCTGAGTCGAAAATCGAGCTCCCAGATCATCTGAGTCGAAAATCGAGCTCCCAGATCAGCTGAGTCGAAAATCGAGCTCCCAGATCAGCTGAGTCGAAAATCGAGCTCCCAGATCAGCTGAGTCGAAAATCGAGCTCCCAGATCAGCTGAGTCGAAAATCGAGCTCCCAGATCAGCTGAGTCGAAAATCGAGCTCCCAGATCAGCTGAGTCGAAAATCGAGCTCCCAGATCAGCTGAACGGAGATTAGGCCTCTTTTGCGATTCACACTCGTGTTTCTGATTTATCGTACGTCCAAACTTTAAATTTTCGTAGTGAGCGAACGATTTGTCCTAAAGAGCTCCGGGTGATCTCAAAAAATTCTAAAAATTCTATAGAATCTTAAATTGAAGGAAAAATAATACCTTTTTATCGAAACTTTTTGAGTTAGGGCGTTTTCCAAATTTCAATATTCATTTCCCATGATATAAACGTTATTTGTGCAACCAAAGAGTAATGACCCAAAAGTCTCTCTATCTTCTTCATTTTTTAGCCATTATGTTGAATTTTCCGCGAGAACAGTATTGATATTCGATATTTAGAAATATCGGATCCAAAGTATCGATATCCAAAAGTATCAGATAGTGCAATATCGATACTAAAATATCGAGTATCGGTACGAAAGTATCGATATTTTGAAATATCGAGTATCGATACCCATCCCTACATTGTTTGTAGTTGTTGTGAAGATAGTGGCAGAAATAACATTATTTATGTGGCAGCAAAAATAATACTTATTATAAAATGTCTTGAAATTTCTTCTACAAGGGAAGTAAAAAAGTCTGCCAAGTGGGTGCCAACTTAGCTTCCTCGTACCCGTAACCCGATTGTATAGATGATCCTATGCAAGGTAGCTAATCTCAAAACATCACTGAGTACATTCCACTACCATCATAGGGGGTCGTCTACAATCAACCCGGACGATCTCTGAATATTTCTTCGGAATCAGATGGAAAATTTGGAAGTAATGGTTGTGACGAGGAAATTCACGTTTGCGCATGCGCATAGTACTATCAGTCTGGGGGTGATGATTTTCATGTGCACCCGCACAATCCCTAAAAATGTCATCGAAATCGGACAATAACAAAGTATAGTGTTGAAGAGTTTTCTTTCAAACGGGCTTATATCCATTTTTTACACTTTTTGTGTTTTTCACGAATTCTGAATCTTTTGGATAAGACCTATCACCTAACGAGTTGTATTCCTTCCGAAACGGGTTGCTAAGTAACGGGTTTTCCGTCAAAACGGCTTAAATCCATCCTATTGTTTCCAATAAACACTTTTTTTTTAATTCGGTTTTAGAATTCTACAGTAGAATTCAGTAGGTACCTATTAGGTACCTTGAAACGTAAATCACCAAATTTTGAGGGACAGATACGGAACCAAATTTGTCCATGAAGGCCTGAAACGTAAATTGCGAGAGAAAATTTTGATTTTGGATAATTTCTTTTTTCAACCTTGAAAAGTCAAAACATTCCTTTCTCTACCTTGGACTTGACTCGGAAGGAAAACTTTTAATGTGGATGTAAATCAGGCTGAAGAAGACGGCTGAGCACTGTTCAAACATGTACCAAAAATTACCTACTGAGAAGACTCCATCCTGAAAGGAAAATGGTTCCACCACTACAACCAACACACAAATGGTACTGTGCTGTGACCTGAATATAGGGGTGCCGTATCATTGGCCAGATAAAGAACTTGCTAGTTGAAAACTTGCAGCGGTGGTCTGAACTTGAAACTGTTTTGAGTTCATTGGGACGCTCCAACCCCTGATAACAACGCTGGAAGTCTGATTTACAACAATATAAGTAATGTAATGAAGTAATTCATTATACCTATTCGTGAAATTAAACGCTGTTTTTAACGTTCGACATTTGATTTAGTACTCTTTACACTGGTATAGTTGTCTTCGTTTTAAAATCTTTTATGTAATTTATAGAATATCGAAAAATAGGTTCGTTTCTATCTGGTAACGTACCTGAACATGAGAACATCGGTTCATGAAATATACGTAGAATAGCACAAAATACTCCTCAAGGGTAGCGTGATTTCCTTTTATCTGACTTCCAATAAGGGACTTGGGCTTTGATCCCTTCCAGATTCGTATGCCTCCATAAAACAAGAGTAAAGCCTTTCACAGGGAAAAAGCTATTCACCTTTACTTGGAGGTAATGGTTATATTTGAATTCCTCCGATGGCCTTCTCGTATGTACTCACTCTACCAGAGTTACTCGCACATTGCCTGCTACCCGTTTTATAAATAATCTGATTTTGATACATTTTTTTAAACTACACTGATACATTAGTTTTTGCTTCCGAGTCTACCAGGTAGCGGAAGCTTTGTTTTCACGTTTCAAGGTCGAAAAAAAAGTTCTCCAAAATCAAAATTTTCACTCGCGTTTTGCGTTTTAGACCTTTTTGAACAATTTTGGTTCAGTGTCTGTGTGTCTGTGTGTCTGTGTGTCCGTGTGTCTGTGTGTCCTGTCTGTCTGTCCGTCTGTGTGTCTGTCATGAATTCCTTGTAACGCGCATAACTGTACGAAGTTATTGTCCTATTTCAATGAAATTTTCAGGGATTGTGCGGGTTGGTGTGTAGACGGTCCCCTATGAAATCATCATCCCCGGACTGATAGAAGCGACGGCGCATGCGCAAACGTGGTTTCCTTGTAACGGCCATAACTTCTACATTTTCCATCCGATTTCAATGAAATTTTCAGGGATTGTGCGAGTTGGTGTGTAGACGGTCCCCTATGAAAATCATCACCTTCGGATTGATATTAATCACCAATTGATGTTACAGATTAACTTGTTTTGATGTTTTGAGATTAACTACTATGCATCGGATCATCTATACAATCGGGTTATGGATACGAGGAAGCCATGTGCACACCCACTTGGCAGACGTTTTGCTTATCGATTTCATAAAAATCCTATTAACAAATAGAATAATTTCCCTAACTAAGCAGTATACTATCATGTATTTCGGTTGTCGTTCTTGTACACATTTTTAATCAGCATTACAAACCAATGATCAAAGTGGAACAACTCGTAACAGCCAAATCAAGAATTAGTGAATCTCAAAACAACAATTGTTTTCAAAGAGTTTTGTTTTCGAAGAATTCAGATCGACAGGAGAACATACATACTGAGCACTAATACGATACCGTTTAAAGCCACTAAATTTCTTCTATTTTTGGCAAAAATACTTTGAAACTTCAATAAAACTCTTTGACAGTTGTTGAAAATTGAATGAGACCAATAGTACGAGGGGCTGCAGAAAGAAGGTTCTTCAGCGTATGCAGACTATAAGATGTTTTTGCTTCCGAGTCTACCAGGGTAGCGGAAGCTATGTTTTCAGTTTTCAAGGACGAAAAAAAAAAGTTCTCCAAAATCAAAATTTTTACTCGCGTTTTGCGTTTTAGACCTCCCTGAACAATTTTGGTTCCGTGGTCTGTGTGTCTGTCATGAATTCCTTGTAACGCGCATAACTATACGAAGTTATTGTCGGATTTCTATGAAATTTTCAGAGATTGTGCGGGTTGGTGTGTAGACGGTCCCCTATGAAAATCATCATCCCCGGACTGATAGAAGCGACTGCGCATGCGCAAACGTGAATTCCTTCTAACGGCCATAACTTCTACATTTTCCATCCAATTTCAATGAAATTTTCAGGGATGTTACAGATTAGTATTTAGATGGTCTCCTATGAAAATAATCATCTTCGGACTGATAGTAGCCACTGCGCATGCGCAAAAAACGGCCATAATTTCCACATTTTCCACCCGATTTCGATGAAATTTCAGGGATTATGTAGATTAGGTTGTAGAGTAGTCCCCTATGAAAATCATCATCCCCGGACTGTTAGAAAGCGACGGCGCATGCGCAAACGAGGAAGCTATGTGCCACACCCGCTTGGCAGAGGTTTTTTTTTTTTTTCATAAAAAAATTATTTGGATTTAGCGTACGATTTGTTATTTTTAACGAACCTTAGAATCGACGGAGAATAGAAATTTTAACTCGCCCTCAAAATTTGTTGGTTTACGTTCAAGGTAGGTACGTAGAATTCGAAAATGGAGTACATATTCTTCCGTCCGTCACCATGTGCGGGACTTTCCTTGGATACAGATTTTGATGAAATTAGTTCATATGCTCCATTTGGTGCCTAATTGCGCAGCAAAGCTTTTGGTTGATGTCAGTCCCTTATAAGAGGTGAAAAACCAGCCAGAACTCTGTAGGACAAACCGTTCGCTCCCTTTGAGAACTAAAGGGTTGGACATACGATAAATCAGAAACAATAGTGTGAATCGCAAAAGATTCCTAATCTCCGTTCAAATTTCAGCTGATCAAAACGTGATCGTTGTTTGTTTCTCTGAGTTGTACTCAGTTTCGCGTCCATCAAATTTCCTAATGAATGCACCCACAACACTTTATTTCTTCAAATTGAGTGGGAAGCGAAAATGTGGATGGCAGGTAGTGGAAATGGCAAATCTTGTTCTTTTCAGGCAAGTTATCTAGTCAAAATAAAACCTTTGTATGATAATTTGCTATACGTTTTAAAAATATCGTATAGGGACCGTATTTTATCGGCTATTCAGTCTAGATTGTTTCTTTTCGGGATGATCATATCACTCTGGGAGATATCCGCATTTTGAAGTTCAGGAAGATCCTCGAAGTTTAGTTAACAGTTAGAATAGAATAATTAGACTGTTGGAATAAGCGGAAAGCAATCACCCCCGAGGCTTGTGCCATCTAAAATGTAGACTGAAGTCAATTAAAGAGTGAACCTTCATATTGCTTATTCAAAGCAACTCACAGAGAGAAAACCAAAACGAGACGAACAGTTTTATTTGGCTAATCTATGGAAATTCTCCAACGTTCATATTCCAACATTTTCAATTAATTTGCGTCCCATCGAGATTCAAAGTCAATGGAAGTACTGGTGGGGATTTCCTGAATCGCCTATCGGTCGAGCGCTTTATCCGCTTGATCCTTTATCGAAGGGCGCATCGCTGGGAGGTAGACACCGACTGATTACAAGTTCACGTCAATGTGACATCCTGGTATTACGAGTAGGTGTTATGGAAGTCATTTTCACCACACTTCCCCTTACGCTGTCTGCGGAACAAATAGTTTATCGTTTGTGAACGGGGTCTTTTCTAGCCCCAAGGTTTCGACGAATGAACAACACGTTCCTCGTGATTCCTATTCGAATGAATTGGATCGGAAATGACAATTTGTATGAAACCTGTGATGAAACTATAAGAGAAATTCGCATTGTTTTCTCATAACGTCCCTTTCATGCCAAACGATGAATGTGCAAAATTGAAGTTTTGAGAAAAACGAGAAAAACTGATTTCAATATTTTGATGTAGTTTTAACGGTGTAATTTTTAAACATGAACTCATTTTGATTTCTAGACCAATGTACAAGGCCGATAACCAGAAAATATTGTATATGCATAAACAGGTGCCATTAAAATTAGTTAGTATAAAATTTTCGCAGAACTTCAAGTCTGGAAATTGCTAATTTGAGGAATGAGTGATAGACGTCAACTGAAAAACGTCTGCCAAAACGTGGGACGTGGGACGTTTTTCTAGCTTCCTCGTATCCATAACCCGATTATATAGATGATCCGACGCATAGTAGCTAATCTCAAAACACCAATCTCTAAGTACCTTTCACTACCCTCATAGAGGACCATCTACACGCTAATCTGGACAATCCTAGAAAATTTCATCAAATTCGGATGAAAAATGTAAGTAGATGTATGTGATTGGATCAAAGAATTCTTAGCCTCGGCTGGGATTCGAACCCGGGACCCCTGGGGGATAATTCTATGTATTCATTGAGGCCTAGTGATGCAATGAATAGGATTTGAGATTCTCACGGGGGACCATCCCTCTATGATAAACCATTCTCTATGATTTTCATAGGGGACCATCTAAACACTACTCAGTAACATCCCTGGAAATTTCATTGAAATCGGATGGAAAATGTAGAAGTTATGGCTGTCACAAGGAATTCACGTTTGCGCATGCGCAGCAACTACTATCAATCCGGGGGTAATGATATTCATTGGAGATCTTCTACAACCTAATCCGCATAATCCCTAAAAATTTCATCGAAATCGGGTGAAAAATGTGGAAGTTATGGCCATTACAAGGAATTCACGTTTGCGCCTGCGCAGTGGCTACTATCAGTCCCGGAATGATTATGTTCTTCGAGAATCATCTACAACCTAATCCGCATAATCCCTGAAAATTTCATTGAAATCGGATGGAAAATGTGGAAGTTACGGGCGTTACAAGGAAATTCACGTTTGCGCATGCGCAGTGGCTACTATCACTCTGAAGGTGATGATTTTCATAGGGAACCATCTAAATACTAATCTGTAACATTCCTGAAAATTTCATTGAAATCGGGTAGAAAATGTGGATGTTATGGCCGTTACAAGGAATTCACGTTTTGCACATGCCGCAGTCGCTTCTATCAGTCCCGGGGATGATGATTTTCATAGGGGACCGTCTACACACCAACCCGCACAATCCCTGAAAATTTCATAGAAATAAGACAATAACTTCGTATAGTTATACGCATTACAAGGAATTCATGACAGACACACAGACAGATAAACAGAAAGGTCTTAAACGCAAAACGCGAGTGAAAATTTTGATTTTGGTGAACTTTTGTTTTCGTCCTTGAAAAGTGAAAACAAAGCTTCCGCTACTTTGGTAGACTCGGAAGCGAAATGTAAACTCGAGTAATTTGGAAGGTGGCAAAAACGTATGTAGGGTCAGGAGTGTTTTTCGAAAATGTGGAAAATTCGTACCAATGACAATAGATTTCATATCGAAAACCACATGACTACTTAACGACTAGTTACTTTAAACAACTGTAGAAAAAACAATAATATGGTAGCATTTCCCGATTTTTGAGAGGTAGGTAAACTTTAAAATTGGCCCTGAAAAAGTTAGAAATAGTTACATATCACATTTTACCATCTTAGCACAGAAATAGCTCCCAAAAAAATTCCTGAATACCTTCCTAATGGCAAATAAAAGTACCAAAAATTGTTATACCGGGTGTCCCAGAAGTTATGGTCCACCCTTTTTATTTCCGTTGTTTTGAGGAGTAGACAAAAACTTCAAGCGATAACCCCCCATTTTCTCTCTCTCTCTCTCTCTCTCTCTCTCTCTCCCCTTAATTTTTTACGAGGAATTCCACTATCACACTTTCGCGCATTGCGCACCTGCGCAATCGTGCGCAACGCACACCAACTTTGTTATTTCAAATGGGAACCCCTATTTTTTATTGCAGATTCGGATTCTACGCAAAATTTCATGAATTTTAGACCCATCAATCGAGTTTTTTGGTTGCGCACAACCCGTCCAGTGAGCGTGCAAACATGCGCAACCCCTGGATTGCGCCAAAATTGAGATGGAGGTAGACCCCAAGTGTGATAAAAAATAAAAATAAAAAAATAAAAAATTTGACCCTAAAACGGGAAATTGGTAAAATCTTGGAAATTTCAACTTTTTCAAAATCTCATACTAGGTTCTGTAATCCGGCACGTGAATTTTTGCCTGTAGGCCTAAAAGATGCGCAAAAATCTCAGTTTTCCAACGGTATAGTCATTTCTATTTTGAAAGTGGGGCTTATTACAAAAATTTGTGTATGAAAGCAGAAAAACGTGAATTTTTTCATCAGAAGGAAATTAATCTATGATTGAACGGTGGTTCTTGTGATTTATCATGATAATTCCATGATTACTTACGGATTTCTGTAATTAATTACGGATTTCTGTGATTAGTTATGGATTAAGTATACATTTCCTGTAATGGGGTGTGCGCCTTGATTTTTTTTAGATTTTTAATTGAAAGTAGACTACATCCTGAGAATTTTGACACCAGCCGTTCTCTTTTTGGATGAGTAGATCTTTTTCTATGATTTTTCAAAGTTTCAACCGTTTATGACGTCACGCGCCCCTCTCGCCTGGGCGGGACCCCCCAGCCCACTGTGACGTCATAAACGGTTGACACTTTAAAAATTCATAGGAAAAGATTTACGCACACTAGAAGGTCGCGGTTGGTGCCAAAATTCTCAGAATGAGGTCTACCTTAGATTAAAAATAACAATTAACAGTTTTTCCTACCAAGGCGCACACCCTATTAATCACTAATTTTTGAGATTATTCATCGATTCCTGTGATTAATCATTTATCTCGTGTACTTAATTGATCACAAATTTCCTGTGATCAAGAATTTAATCTTATTTCTACATTGATTATGACTTTAATCACACTCTTTTGAGTGAATAAACATTTAATCATATTTTTAGCCATAGAAAAACATATTAACCTTGAAAAGGTTTTAGCGATGGGACCCCCCCGCCGAAAAACGACAGGAAAAATCGACAGGAAAGTAGCGCTATGATTTATCATATGCTTGACGACAAATATGCTTGACAACCTGATCTTATTATGAATAAGGAGGTATCTTAAATCGTCACGCTAGTGGCAACACCAGCTATCTCATTTTTTGGGTGTTTCGGTTTAAGAACCGTTTTTAAGGTAAAATTTTGTGGGGAATCGAATGGTGAAGTTAGTTTCTTCATCAGGGCAACAGGGAGCGCGTAAATCGCAATTTACATTTGTTAGTTAACAGTGGTTATCTCAAGTTGTTCTTCAACACATGCTATCTCATTTCCGATGGTAAGTTTTCCTAAGTGTATTATTGAGAAAATCATGTGTTTTTTAGTTTATACACCTGTTAAGAAGTTGTAAGGGAAAAGTGAGTCCTATGAAAGAGATAATAAGTTGTTATTCATCAATAATCAGGGACACAAAGTTAGGCGTTGAGATAGCGCCTGTTGTTCAAATCAGTTTTTTGGCTCCCCTGAAAAATTGGAAAAAATGAGATACCTGGTGTTGCCACTAGCGTGACGAAATATTACAGTGGAAGAAAGATAAAGAGGGAGAGGGAGCAAAAACCTTTTCAAGGTATGTCACATTTTAACCATTAGGCTCTAAGCGGAAATCATCCGGGGGTGCAGGGGGCGAAGCCCCCGCCGAGGCGCGCAGCGCCGAGTTTTTGTCAGAATTTTCCTCAACTCTGCCATCCCTTAAATCGTCCTAGCAGGAGCACTGATTTTGTTGAAAACATTTCATGTTTTTCCGTGTCCAAACACAAATTTTTGTAATAAGCCCCACTTCAAGAATTTAAATGACAATACCGTTGAAAAGCTGAGATTTTCAGCACATCTTTTAGGTCTACAGGTAAAAATTAACATGCTGGATTACAGAACTCAAGAGCGTTCGAAAAAAGATGAGATTTCGAAGTTTCGACCAATTTTTCATTTCAAGCCCAATTTTAACCCGTTTTTTGGATTTAGAAAAATGTTTTTCTCCATCAAGGAGATGAAAAATTGTATGTTCTTTCCAACGGTGTAGTTGGATTTAATTTTTCATGAAAATTAGAAGAGTTATAGCCGTTTTACTGAGTTAAGATCGATAACACGAAAAAATCGTAAGAGTGAAATAACTCAAAAACGAAGCCTCGAAAAAAAAAAAAAAAAAAAAAAAAATGCCTTGACGTTTTTGTTGCAAATTAGTGGTAGAACTGAACCCTGCCCGATGGTGCGCCCGAAAGGGTCACACTCTGCATAGCAGGTTTATTTTTAAGGATACGTAACGGGATATTCATGGTTATGAATGATCTAGTGTTAACCATTAAATTTCCATACTTACATTACTAATGGATGGAAAAAACTCGGCTGTTGAAGATTTGTCGAAATACGGTGAGAATGGGAGGAAGTTTTAACTGCTCAAAGTTAAAAATATTGAAGAGTCACCGGCAAATATCCTATTGATGTTTATAAATGATCCTGCAATGAATGTTCAATACAAGCGTTATTGGCAACAATAATTTTCAAGAAACTATGATTTTATATAGTTTGATCTATGAAGTGAGGAAGAAAGCTGGAAATGAAAATCAAATGCTATGCAAATCCACAACTGAAAGCAAATGGTTCGAGTTGTTTCGAAAATTTACAGAGGCACCCAATTTGCTGTACTTTCCTATAATTATATAGGTGCTAGAATTTCAAACTACACAGTGCGAATCTACATTCCTAAGGTGGTGGAATACTTAAGAGTTAGAACATTCAAGTGTGGAATTGCGTGACTCCGGCCGTTTGGTAAGTTTCACGTGACGGAACATCCACCTACTATCCTTCGATGAATATTAATGACACGCGATCAACACGGCGATAATGATCATGGATTTTATTCCCTGCAACGCTTTTTTTCTCTGGATCATCCTGTCATCACGTTCACCTTGCAGATATAAGGTTTATTCCGGTTCATACATCTGAATTTTACATAGGAGTTAACACTTTAGAACCAAATTTCAATTTAATTCCATTTCAGACCTTTTTGCATTCTCATAATTGCAAGTAGTGAAAATTTGTACACGTGCAATTTAAAATTTCTGGAGCTACAAAGTCCAAATGTTCACTTGCCCTTAGCGCTTCAGAGCTTTCTAAATGATGCTGGTCTGTCGGTCTGTTTGTGGTTAATTCCTTGTTCTTAAGCGAAATTATGAAAATCAAGGATATTTTGACATCAAAAGATATCCCTCGGAGCAAGAATAGGATCCTCGTACCTACAAAAATGCGGTTTCCCCGAAAAATCAAATAAATCGAAGGAGGAATCGAGGAATCGAAAAAGAAAATAAATTGAACCCTCTCCTCCTTAAATTTGATGGTTTACGTTTCAAGGAGCGAACACTCCAAAAAAACTAATAAAAAAATACCGAAAAACATTACATAACGGTTAGTTAGTTTGCTCAAAAGATAACAAGTCTTTTGATCTATAAACAGATGATGTAGATGAACCGATGAAAAAAAAAATGTCTATAGTTTTCACTACCGGTCGGTTTTTGCTCTAGTGAGTAGTTTAGGTTTGGTTTCAATAAGATTCGGTGAAGTTGAAATCATCAGCATAATAGCGAACCGTTTCACGATTAAGTTGATTTTTCGTCTTTGATTTAACAAATATTTAATCATTTGTTGCGATGATCCGTTGGGAGTTCCCCAGATATTATTAGGAAACAAAATGTAATAAATGAAGTGAATAATGGTGATTTGACGATATGAAACTCTCTCAGTTCTTCTACATTGGTGGGGATGATGTGAGAATCATTAGGAGCCCTGAAGCAATCCGAGATAATTGGTTCTCGAGGTAATTTCCGCGACAGCGCGAACTCCAACTAGCGAATTGGCCTTTCTTCGACTGACATCACAGCAACCGTCTAATTGAAAGTAAATACCTACAACACACCTAGTGTCTGGTTTGCAAAGCAAGTCGCTATTTCAAGGATACTTTGATGAAAGCATCAACACCGACATCGTGAAACGTACCGTAACATTTTTCAAACAGTTGAAATGATCACAAAACAACTCTCTAAACATTCTGGTCAGAACTTCATTGGGTCGTTCGTTTCAAGGTATCTGAACCATCTCCCACTAGTGTCATTCGTGTTAATAATGTGTGGGTTTTAACCCTCGGGTGAGCGCGCCTCTGAGTGTAACAAGAGCGGGCGCGGGCGGCCCTGAGGGCCGCCCTTTGTTATTTAGCGTTCTTAAGTGTAGGATTAAGGCCGCGAAAAGGTAAAAATGTACTCAAAAACATGTGAGCATTTAAAAGTATTCATTTTTATCAACACAATATAGTTTCTTAATAGTACTGCAATATTCCCCTACATTGGTAATACATAAGTAGGTATCTCACTTTTTTCTCACTAAAAAAACTCAGGAACTCGTAACTTGCGAAAATGTATTTACTACCGTCTACCTCCATATATTTTATCCATCTCTTTTCTAGAGAAGGTGAAAAAAATGATTATTTCTGACTTAGAATGAAAGTTAGGAAAATGTGTAATGGTAACATTTGATAAAACAATAGAAATAATAGAAAAAATAGAAGTGAAGAAGATAGATAAGAAGTAGAGAAAGAAAGAGGGGTAGCGGAAATGTTGGAGGGGGTCTTGTAGAAGGATTACCGGGAGTGGGGGTTCAACCTTTCCCGATAGTTTTCGAATCTTAATAAAAAAACAGCAACGGCGGACCTGAGGTCCGCCCCGCGCCCGCCGCTGGGTTAATAATGGAGTAATTTTAATAATGGGCTCGATAGCTACATGAATGTAAGGCTTTCCTTTAGTGTAGAACATGAAAGTACTTGTACAAAAGTTGATTTTGAAAAGTGTGGGTAATATGAAATAACATGTCTAAGAACGCTGTTTGATGGATTTCGTTTTACTTTTTAACTTTCCCAATATGAGATTATATATTTGTTTGTGAGACTGACGAAATCCCTTACATGTAATCCCGAACAGTTCGGATCCAGACTTTTCAATGCTCTCCCTCACGATGTTAGGCAGCTGTCTTCAGTGGCGTTTCGACGGCGAGTGAGGGGCATACTGATTGATGCTGAAATCTACAGTGTTAAAGATTACTTTGGTCTGTTTTGATGACTTGTTCATTGTGACTGTTATTGTTGTTTTATTTATGAATTGTTGTGTGTTCCTAGAATAGTAGTTTATCTGTTATCTGACGTTGTTATACCTATTCTTAGGTTTCTGCAATAAAAAACTTTGATTGATTGATTGATATATAGGTAATGGTTTATTATTAAATTTTGATTAGTTATACCTAGCAAAAAAAATCACGATGAGTAAGGAGTTCAGCTAGTGGTACCAGGATATTCCAGGATAATGTGAATTGTACTCCGTATCTGGCCATGGAAAGTTCATGAAGATAGAATTTATAAGGGAGTTTACATTTTATTTCTATGCAAGCTCCACTCAGTACCTGTCCCATACGGGTAAGACAGCCCATTGAGTTGAAGAGTGTAATGATCTCCAGTCGGGGATCTAATTACTTGGAAACAGGGGAGAAATAAGACACGTAATCTGACGGGAATGAAGGACGTATATTCAATAAAAGCTGGGCATACACGAACGGGATTTCCGACGGTTTGACGGTTTATTCAGGAAACCTGCAGGTTTGGAATCCACGTTAGTGGATGAGAAAACTCGCAGTCCAAAACTGACGGTTCAAGTTTAACAGTTTTTTCGAAAAACCTGCAGTTCAAATTTGTAAGTCAGTGGAGGGAAAAAACCGCAGTCCGAAACTGACGGTTCACCATGCAAAACCTTCAGTTCTAGTGGAGTATTTCAACTGCTCATAATCTTGTCCAGTAGCTAAATATCGCAGGGTAGCTGTCAGTCGCTCTCTTGGAGGAATGCATTCTCGCATTACGGTATTTTGCTTCTGCAGCTTATGGGCCACGATTCCTGCACACGAACATTATTTTAATAAACCGAACCGTTTAATTAAATACTCGTACAATACCTACCTTCTTCATCAAATTTGATAAATTTTTTTCAATTGTACTATTAATTACTGAATAAATTAAGTACTTACTGAGCAATTCTTCGAAGCTGGCCTCGTCCATCCTCAAATAGTTCTTGTAGTCTTCACGTTCTTCAGCTTGAAGTTCCTTCACGAGACCTATATGGCTATGGGCATTTCTTCGGGAAATCATTCCTTCTCCCACTTTTGCGATCCTTTTTACGAGATACTAATACGCTCAAGGCGTACATGCCACCTGCAGCAGCTACGATTTTTTTTTTAGTCCTTTCTTCCATCTCCGACGAGGGTATAGTAGGTGCACTGAGAAAAAACCTCTACTTCTGGCTTCTGGACTGTCCAACACGCTGGACACTCCAAAACCGACGGTTTTCCGCCAAAAAAAACTGTGACTTCTCCACTAACGAACGGTTATGGACGTAAGGACGAGTTCCCCAACTTTTGAAACTCTACGTCAGTGGAGTACAACGGTTCAGAAACCGAGGGTCTGGACTGTCAGTAAAGACAGTTTCAAAGCGGCGGATCAATACTGCCATCGACCACTAACGGACAGGTCGGATTTTTGATGAAATCCGCGCGCCTGGACTGTCGGAAAAACCGCTGGATTGGAATGTTCGTGTATGCCAGGCTAATAACTTACGTGAAGCGGGCCGGACTTGGGGAACAGGGACGTCGAGCCGCGATCGCAATAATACTGTCTTATCGCATCACGTCGACCTCTCTCTTCCCCTACTCAGGAAGTGTCATCCGTCCTTGAGTGATTGTATCATCACACTCCCCCCCTGGTGAAAAAAAAATCGAAGTCATATAGGGGACTGGTGACTGCAAATTTTAATTGGTGTTGAATTTTGGGAGGCATCCCTGGGGAAACCGTCCTGGCCCACCTGATGGGCTCTGCAGTTGTCAGTTTACAGTTGGCTGGTCAGTGGGAGCCGTGCTTTTGCTAGCAGAGTTGCGCAGTGGAAGCATGCTGGGCCCATAACCCAGAGATCCGTGGATCGAAACCACGCTCTGCTACCATGTAATGATCTCCAGTTCTCCAAATAGTTATAGGAGTTCCCCCTCCTGTGCTTGGGAATTCCTCAAGATTTGGGAATAATTATCAAGGGTTTGGGATGCCCCAGGGAAGGTAGTTTGGCTGGTGGAAGGTCCATCACTTGATCTTTTATTTATCATCTTAAATTACAATAGGTAAAAAACTGAGTGGTTTCTCACACAGGAAATTGAGGTTTGTCAATACTTAGGATAAGGCGAGGTATGTGTATTTCTTAGTCAATTTCGCTATTATCAGGTATTCTTCGTTCATCAATGACCCATATTTTAGTTTTTTATAGGTAGTATCTTGTCAAAATTAAATTGTTGTACTCGCATTTATGTTATAAAAATACGTTGAAATTATTTTCGATATTAATATTATTTCAAATTCAAACGTCGGACGTGGCTTTCACCGTTTTCAGCATCACAAAATAAAATCCTGAGAGGAGGATTGACGAGGGTCCATTCCTTTCAACAACTTCACCCTTTCCTTGGTCAAAGGAAGATCCTTGGGATGAAATCTCCAGAAAAAATAACAAATAGGCGGGAGCCGGTTCATTCAGTAGAAGGGCTCACATAAAGGACCTCTTCACGCAAGCCGACCGTGCCAAGTACAACATTGTAGAAAGAGAACTGTATTGTGCCCCGTTTTGCTTATCCCTTGCAGCTGGTCACTTGAGTTGTATTGATTGATTATTGTCTTTTGAACCGTTCAGAGTTCATCTGAAGTATTAAGATGTCTATAGTCAGTTATAGGTACAGTGTATGAGGTTTTTCTCAAATAGATAGGAGATAGTACAGATACTTTTTTTAAATTGTAATTGAATAATACTACCTACGTTACTCTTAACTACGTTTTTATTGAAATGAATTTCCACTACCTCGTCGCGAGTGATTCAACTCGCACTCTATGGTGTGGACGGCAATATTCCAATTCCCACAGTTCAAGGTTATTCGTAAAATAGAAACGTCCACTATGTTGGGGGGCCATACTGATTCCTCACATAGAATAACACGAACATGTAGAATTATTTGGCATACGAAATCCTACTTTTGAGCAGTACCACTGATAAATTTCCCCCGTTTAAAACTTGATTTACACTAAAATACTATGGTGATACTAAAATTCAATGTTTTCCATAATGTACGATATCGAAACCCAAATACTTGTTCAATACTCTCACTTGTTGTCAAATTCACACATTTATATATATATATGTAAATGTGTGAATTTGACAACAAGTGAGAAAAAATTCCGTTTGTGCCACCTTATTCATCATTCCATGAGTATTTTCCAACATGGAAACAGATGCTCATTGAACTGATTAGCTCACAAAATCTTGGATGGGAGTACACGTAGGATTGCAATTACAGTGAATAGTCTTTCCCCCATGTTCAGCGGCAAAAACATGTTTGGACTGAGGGTTCGTTACACTCGGACAACAGTAGCGCAATCGTTGAAGTGTTTCGTCCCTAATGTGTTTTGTCTCTAACCCTTCCCAATCTAGTGATGTTTATTGAGCTTCGGAGGAAATAAACATTCTTATCATCGCTTGTATACGCATTTACTAGCTTAATTTATCATCAACCGTTAGGAAAAACAATCACGTCACTAAAACATGGGTTCAATAAGGATAATTTTTGTTGGAAACAGTCTAATGCTCAATGGTGTTTCGCACTCACATTTAAGTCAAAAGTTATTTTATCTTTCTTCATTTGCTTCCGAGTCTACCAGAGGAGCTAAAAGCGACTGAATCAAACTGATAAACCAACAACGTTCAAACCCAGAATTTACTGACTGAAAAATCTCAATCCACCCTTCAAAAATGCTGCTATTTGCTCGGGACAGAAATATCCCTATTCATCCGTGGGTTAAATAAACAACTGTTGTGATGTTGATCAGAATACCAACACCCACGTGTTGGTATCTCTGTAAGCTAGCCCAAGAGGACCCACATCTCTCTCCCTCCACATATTTGTGATCTTAAAAAGGGTTGGAGGAAGCCGTATTCTTCGCAGACGGGAGATCTTTACAGACAAATTATAGAACATTAGATATTTTATTTATGTTAAGTATTTGCAGCATTTTTTTCTTCCCGTCAATTTCAATGTTTTTCAGAATTTCCTGATTGTGAAATTTGAGCACATTTGGTACCTACTAATTTGGTACTAATTTCGTTCCTTCTCCAGGTCTCTCAAGAAGTGACGTTTTATGTCAATGTTGTTATTATGATGTGATACTGTACCAGTTTAGAGAAGTCAAGTGCCGATTGGTTATACCTTGGCCTTTCTCACTCAAGTTGTTGCATGATTTGATTTATCCTCAACGTTAACATTGCAATATACGTCATAGACTACCTACTAAACACGAGCACTATGAACTGTGAATTCATGATTTTCAAACGTCTAGGCTGAAGCTGTGAGCACAGTTACGTAATGTAGGTACAAACGCAATTTATGATCCACGTCTAATGATATTCGAATTTCTGAGGTGAGATAGTCAGGCATAAAGTTAAACATTCAGTCTCTCCCTCTTGGATGGTAGCTCATACACACATCCCAAATGTGCAATGAATAAAACTAGACGCAAGACCATAGACTGCCAAATTAGTTATGATAGGGTTTCCAAAGGTTATGGAATGAGGATTATTGGAGCTAAGAAAATTCTGATGACTAGAAATGATGTATTTGAAGATAACCAGATCCTCACACAGAATCTGAAAAATCTTGGTGAAAAAAGACTTTAAAAAAAGAGTAGAGATATACCACAAAATGAAATTTTAGAAGGAAAAAGACAGAGTAAAATGTTGTAGAAAATTATGATTTAAGGGAAACACTGATTACGGATTGATTGTCCCAATTAACTATTTCAGAACATGGGGTCTGGCGTACGCCGTAGGGCGAACCGGACATATTTTATTCGATATATTTGAACATATTGGTTTATTATTTTCAATGATAAACCTTTGGAATCGACCAAGAAAATTTTTTTTTAACCCTTGCAAAATTTGTTGGTTTACGTTTCAAGGTACCAAAAAATCCAAAAATCGAATAAAAATTTGGCCGTCCGTCCGCGGCACTTTCCCAACATGGCATTGACCGATTTTGATGAAATTTGGTATGTAGGCTCCATTTGGCGTCTGGTTGTGCCCGAAGATTTCGGTTGGTGTAGGTCGCTTTTCTAAGGGTTGAAAAATAAGGTTTAAAATCCCCAAACTCAAAAATTTTGATATAAAGGTATTGTTTTTCATCAATTTAAGATAGTATAGAATTTTTAGAATTTTTTGAGACCACGTGGAGCCCTGTAGGACAAACCATTCGTTCCCTAGGAAAATTTAAGGGTTGGACTTACGATAAATCAGAAACTAGAGTGTGAATCGCAAAAGAGGCCTACTCTCCGTTCAAATGTCAGCTGACCGAAATGCTATCGATGTTTCTCTTCAAGTTGATTGGTGGTAACAATGGCAAAGCCGTGTTCTTTAAGGACGAGTGATCTATATAGAAAAATAATAAACCTATGTGTAATAATTTGCAGCGTTTTATTTAAAGTAGATAAACCTTCAAATTTTGAATGAAGAAGAGGGAGTAATTTAACTTTTCTCGAGTCCACAGGTTCACTACTGAAGAATGTTCAATAATAACCCAAAAGCGGTTGATCAACACTAACATTAACAGATTTCTGTTCCTGAAATTTTCACAGGGCATGAAGCTATTGCAATACAATAATAATAATAATATAAATATTAATTTATATATAAATATGAATATATTTCATATATTCTTATAACAAAAATATAAGTAAGTAACAATCTCTGTTAATAACTTAATACTTACAAAAATGTAAGCACCAAAAATCTCTGTAAATAACCGTAATAGTTAATTAATAAGTAATAGTCAATTGTTTAGTAGGTATTGTTGACGCCGCTTATCTTGCTCGTGAACTTTCATGTTTCCTTTTCCCCATCGCGCCTCCCTGCTCGATCCGAGAGCCTCAGTCGTCTCAGGGCCTTACCCTCGCCGCTACCCGTATCATGAAAATTACATTAACAGTCAGTGGTGGTGAATTAAATTCAAAATCCGCTGGTGTTGTATTAGGGGTAGGTAGGGCTATACCATCCTCTCTCCTCATTTCCTATACCTACCTCAATTTCTTCCGCGCAATCGCCCGCCCTCTTCTACAGAGTCAGCGTAACACCACACTGCAAGGTAAGGTTGCACTAATAACACTCGTTCTGGAGCAGAGATACTCCAGTGGTCCTTTTCGACGTATAATATCAATACTCGAGTTATCGAAGTTCGGGGATCGTAGTTATAGAGAACCAGTATTGTTTTGTCCCCACCTAAATTGGTACTGGCACCAACAGGTATTCTATACACATTTGTAAAACAAAACTGTACTTTCTGTAGATTTCTCTGAAGATGTTGGAATGAACCGTCGGAAGCTTGGAACAAATCTTAAACAAATCATTCCAATTTACATAGCTAATACATACCTTTAAACCAACGGTCGATAACCACACTACCACTCATATATTATATGTATGTATGTATATATATTTAAAGGTATGAATTAGCTCTGTAAATATCTGTAATTCTGTAAATATCTGTTAGTAAATATCTGTAATTCTCTCAAACTCATATATTATGTTATAATATATATAAGTTTGAGAGAATTAATTACCCAAGTTATTGTCTGGACTGATGTAATATAGTTATATATTATATAACTATATTATATCACTCCAAACGATAACTTGGGTAATCAATTCGCCAAAAATTCTAATTTTAGCCAAAATGTTCATAATAACAAACGAAAAGACGTTGATCAAAAAACCATTTCTGGGGAGTCCAAATTTCAAAAAAATTGGCCAAAAAAATCGGCCAAGAAACATGTTTTCATCATAATCATAGTTATGCAAAGTGTATTATGATTCGGCTGTAAATTTCTGAATTTGTATATAATATATACAAATTTAAATTATAAATTTTAACTAAGAGGTTGATTTGTGCTTTGTGCCTCACTCATAAGCCTGACAGCTCTTCATGTACTTAATATTTCGATTTCTTAACCATAGCTTTGAAGATTTCTTTGAAAATTCGGTCATTAACTCATATTCCATGAATGGGCTTTTTGTTGTTCATGGTTTCAAACCGTTTGCCAACTATGCATATCCTTAATTTTGAAAAATTCCATTCCTTTGGTGATCTATTTACTAAATATACTTCATTCTGACGTATACACGTTTTCTAACTGTTGGAAAACCCAAAATACATAATACTATTCTATGATACTATTCTATAATAGTACTCGTATTCTATGAAGCAGATGTTCTGGAAATATATTTTATTTGGTTTTGGAGAAGACTTTTCATATACGTACCAATTCAACCGACTCGGACGAGTTTTTAATCTCTTAAAACGCTACCCTGTCTATATGTGAGACACTGATTTTTTTTTCTTTCAATAACAGATTGCTGTCGAGAAGGAGGGAACAAAGACGAAATTCTATTTCGCTCCGATCGGATCGGCGTGTACTGAAGTAAGAGGTCGATGTTGATACTGGTGTCAAGAAATGGAACGGACGGCAGGGCTGGTTTGAGCTAGGTTCCTGGGTTCCAGGGGGATGGTTAGTAGGAGGGTGGAAAAAGTAAGTCAACCCATGAATGGGGGAGGGACGCAAAAGCAATTTTCAAGGAGCTCACGGATGAATGAGCGAGACGAGGTGAAACCAACCTCTTTTCCCGTCATGAGTCGTGAAACTTTTGGGGTTATGGGTGCCCTCCAATCCGTGAAGAAACTGAAAGGGCGTTGACGTTTCATGGAATAAAGAAGGTATAAAATGTGGGCCATCCTTTTAATCCGAGTAATTTACTATCTACCTTAATATATGAATCTCAGTACGGAATCGATTACAGTCAAACGACTCAAGCGATATTCACCATATTTGAAACGTTTATGTAATAATAAGTTTGTCGTTAAGTGATGGGCTTTTATTTTCAGAACTTTTTGAGCAGCTATAGGATTTCCAAGACTAATTCGGAATTTCCCAGACCACTTTCGGAAATTTCCAAACCATATTCAAAATTTTCCAAACCATACCTATTCAGAATTTTTCAATCAGTTTCAGAACTTTCCTAGTCAAATACAAAATTTCCCAAGTCAAATTCAGATTTTTCCGAAACAATTCCAGAATTTTTCATTTCAATTTCAGAATGTGATCCTCACACAACTTTTAGCTAAAGAACAACAATTTTGATGGTTAATCATCCAGACTCCAAAGATTTAGTTTTTCAATAATAAGTATAACGAAAAACTCGTATATCGTACTGGTTGAAATATGGTACCTACCGATCCTAATATTATTTAGGGACTAGGAGATATATTGTATTTCGTGGTGAGGGCCTAAAAGTATTTGATATCGCTTGTCAACCGGATTTACGGCCGCCCCGAGAGCGGTATTATGTTAGATTTATACCCTCCGCTGAATCCTCCCAAAAATGATAAGTACGGTATCAGAAATATCTCAACATTCTAACTAAATACCTGTATTGCTACCTGCCAGGAAATTGACCGGCTTGTACACAATAAAATACTTACCTCCCGACCATCTTGGCTGAATTAAACATCATAAAAAACCAGCGATCTATACAGAAGGGTGATCTATACAGAAAACTGTTGGAGATAATGATGATTATTTTAAATGCTTGCATACGAGTCTGCAACACATTGGGACATTTTCATGTGTGTTTTCTTATTGTATTTACCTATTACTAGGTAGATCTCACCCGTGCATTGCACGGCGGGGCGTACAGATCAATTAAATGGGCCATAAGAGAAACCGCCCACCCGTAGGTACTTAATTGAATTCGCGATCGTGTTGACTCATTGTTCCGACACCTGTGGGTACTTTATTGAATTCGAGCAAGGCTACATCACCTACCCCAGTAGCGTTGTTGTTACACTTGTGTTGCCGGGATAATAGTAAATAGGGGTGTGTCGGTCTAGGTATTTCCCTGGAACGGTTCCAACGGTTACAGTGACAAAGATGTAACCGTTCCAAATTACCGGTACAGGCGGTCAAATCCTACTCACATGACATGGATGAAGCAGGCAGTCAAATCCCTATCGTCCTTCTTCCATGCTTATGATCTCAACTTGCAGTACAATAGCATCATTTTCCTTGAAAATTCGCTAAAAGGAAGGAATTTGGATAAGTGTTACAAAAGAGATAATTTATTATAAATGATAGTGACCAAACAATTCAAGGAAAGAATAATGACGTTGCAATTTAAGAACTTAACATGACAATAATAAATTAATAATACTGGAGACAACTTCAATGCTAACCAGTCCAGAAGATCACTTCCCTCTCAAGAGCCATTCCATGATACTATTACATTCTCAGTCCATGGAAGTAGTAAGGGCGCTTCCAGTTACAACATGGAACAGAACTGAGAACAAGATCCATGCTTACCGATTCAAAACCCTTCCTAGTCCAGAGCCATTCTCCATGATATCTTATCGGTCCGGTTCCATCCTTACTGGTCCAGTTCCATCCTTACTGGTCCAGTTCCATCCTTACCGGTCTGAACGATCACTTCCCCGTCCACAGCCATTTCAAGATAATATCTTATCTTATTATCTTATCAGTCCGTGGAACTGGACCGGTAAGGGTCGAGTTTTTGTCACTGCATGGAACCGTTCCAAGTTGATACTCGGTTCCACAGTCCCGGTACAGCTGAACCGACACACCTCTAATAGTAAATTAAGAAATCAAAAGTCGCAAAGTTAATTTTATAAGGCGTCTAGTCTAATTTGATTAACGTGTAGTGTTAATTTTCTTGTGCGTAAATTACACAATGGCACCTACGAAGAAATCCAAACGATCGGAAAATACAGAACAGGCACTTTCCAGCTCATCCCATTCAGTGAACCAACACGGCGAGAGTGTGGAAAACAGGTAAAACTTCGACATGGCGAACCAACCGTTCAAGAAAGTTCAATATCACCACATATTTGTCCCGAGGAAGATGCAGATATTTTTGAAAGCCTTCCCTTACATCCTGCGTGGGAACTGCCCAATAAGCACATAGTTTCCACGAACATGCTTAAAACACTGAAGTCAAATTGGGAATCTTCTTGGAAGTTCTACATGGAAGCGCGGGCCGAAGAGCAACAGAAGATCCAGCGCATTAACTAACTCTTGACGCACATATTTCGCGGCTGAAGAGGCTTACCCAAATGGAATCTCGGGCAAATATGAACATCACTAAGTTGGATTTGCCCATCGTCAATTTTTTTCGCTCACGATACTCGCGTTTGTTCACTGATCGTTTTGAAGTGGAAGAAATACGGAAATGGTTGAAACTAATAAACCAAAACAGAATGTCAACCACTACACAACAAGGTAGTGAAGTAAGGCTGTTAGTTCATGTACCCAAGCATCAAAATAATAAAACAGTTGATTGTTCTCTACGCAACACAGTGAGTCTATTTTATTTATTGGTATCGCGTGAGCAAGTTTTCGTGACGATTTTTCAGTTTATGTGCCGAAGCAAAGACATGAAAATGTCAATATGGAGTTGAAGTTGGTTATTGACCCATCTTGGTAGGTTTTGTTTAACTTGTCCGTTTTGGGAAGTTATACCCACTAGAATATACTCGTAGTTGAGAACCCTCCAAAGATGTTAATAATTATGACAATAGCCGATTTTCTATCATGATGTTTGTAATGACTTCGCCATTCCAGGTCTAAACTCTCTGACATAATTTCGCAAAACCAGCTGAGCTGAATTGTTGTGATAGAAATGTAGACATAAATACAGAAGAGTTTTGTTCCAGATCCGATTTTTTATTTTCAATTTAAGGTGTAAGTTCCTTATTTATAAAATTTTTGTTAGAATTCATAATTATTATTGGGAGTTTGTTAATTTACCTACAAATAGGGACCCTCCTATCAAAGTCGGAGTTCAGCGAATCTTAGAAATATAGTTAAGGACGAGTAAATCTTTATATTACACCCTCATATTCACGAAAAGGTCAATAATGAAGTACAAATTATGTACACACAGAAAAATAAAAATTAAAAAAAAATCGTTTTTTTATTTTAAAATTTCCGCTATATATTTTTTAATCCTCTGAAATCCACGTTGACCTTAAGCTTTTACGTTGATTTCTGCCTCCTGGCTCGATTGTGTTTTTCCAGGTCTCCTCAAATAATACAAAAGGAGTTGTAAAGGCTTTTCAACTCTTTTCCATTGAAATTCGAATTTACGTAAGCTATTTTTACTCCCATTTACCCGTCCAATGCTCTAAGTGTAGAAACGGTACTCGTTGATTCGAAATAACTTTTTTCGATGCAACTGATCAATAATAATGAAGAACTATTGCTCAAAAACTACGAAGAAATAGGACTAAGAAATTAGTATTTTTAGACTATGGTATTTTTGTTTAAGATTAGTATTTTAAACAATATATAAAAAATAGCGATAGAAACCAGATTTAATAATTTTTCAACCTGTGAAAAAATTACTGAGGTACCGTATATTTGATGTAAAGTGAATAAGCTTCCGCTGAAAGAATTACATCGACATACACTATCTGTATCGTCAAGAATGGCTAGCTCAATTCTTCTGAATGTTTTCTGTTTGTTGATTTAGGTTTGTTATTTTCAATAATAAACCTTTGGAATTGAGTAGGAGACAAATTTTTAAAACATTAAGGGGTTGAAATTTTTAAAAAGTCTAAGCTAAAAAACTTTTATGATGAAAGGTATATTTTTTATCAGCTTAAAATAGAATTGAAATTTCAGAATCGAATGAGGCCACACAGAGCTCTGTAGGACGTAATGACGCTCCCTAGGTAGGTATTGGAGTTGGAACGAACGATAAAGCAGAAATAGACCAAATCTCCGTTTGAAGCTCAGCTGATCAAATTAATAAGATCTTATGTTTTTTACTTTCTTCCAATAGATTTTTATGTTTTACCTATGAGCTTCTTTAGCAGCCGGAAATCAAATTTCGTTATACATATGAGGGCATCCACAACTCTCGAGTAATGATATTTTGCTGGTAGGTAGATCTTTCCTGATTAAAAATAGTGCTAGTACTTAATTCTGCCTGAAAAAAATATGGTTGGTAGGTACGTATAAGATCTAAAAATACAAAAAAAAATATACCGTTGTGAAATCATTTACAGCGTATTTCAGAATATTTTGGTGATCACACATGGATTTAGAAATAATTGTTTCTATGTTTACAATGTAAATTTTATTTTTTAATTAATTTTATTAATTTTAATTTTATTTTTAATTATGTCATAATGTTATGATTATGATATTTAGCTCTGGGATAAATTTCTGTAGCCTCCAGAACGAAATGGTGATCAAATTTCCAACAATCAACTGAGACCTAAAGCCAATTGATACATTACTTTCGTTTTCAGTGGTACAATGAGCTTCACAGAGAGGAATTTATTAGACTTATTACTAGTAAGTTATTAGAGAGAAACATTGGTAGCGACGTACTAATCCAGGAATTATTTCTTCACTCCTATCTAGAATACTAGCGTGAATGAGAATTCAGTCGCCCAATCAGTATCGTTTGAAGCTGAATAAAATGTCTCTCTGAAGAAGATTATGTTCAATCCATTAGACTGTTTAATTACAAGCAATAAAGTTATGTAATATCGTCATTAATTAGAAACTCCGTCGCAAAAACTTCAAAGAACGGACTAAAAATTATTTCTTCGTATATTAGTTTGCTCTTTTTCGGAGCCATTGTGGTCTGATTTGTCAAATGGAAAAAGTGTGGAGGTTTTCATTTTTATTATATAAATCGTGGCTTTCTGCTTGAGGGAAGGGAATGAAAGATCACCAACATTAAATTCTTCTTTCGTTAAATTGTTTGATTTAATTAGGGTTGCTCCAAGAGTTTAGTTTAAAAACTCTATCGCCCCGGGAACAATTTTGAATGAACAACCTTTCTATATAAGGAATAAAATTGCAAGGCTCTTCATGTAGGTACAACTAACTTGAATTTTACAGAATATCGAAGGTGATCGCAAATATCGTAATAGTTGATATTATCATCTTGATCTTGATTGATATATAAAACTGAACTTTATTTGCGATTCTCTCTTGTGTTTCTACTATATTACTATATCCAACTTCATGTCCTCATAGAGAGTAAACAGTTGGTTCTGTTCTCTGGGTGGTTTCTTTCGATTCCAAAAATTCAATACTATTTTAAATTCGTGAAAAACAACACCTTTAAATCGAAAGTTTTCGTGCTAAGGCGTTATTAAAATGTCTACCCCGATTTTCATCCTCTCAGAGTGCTTGACAATAACCAAAAGCTTCGGGGCACAACTAGATCCAAAATGGAGGCCATATACCGAATTTCATAAAAATCGGTCAATAGTAGCTAAAGAAAATGCCGCATATGGCGGACGGACGGAAAAATATTCATTCAACTTTCGGAAACTACGCACCATGAAACGTAAACCATCAAGTTTTGAGTACAACGAAGAATGTGATAAATTACAATATTGTAAATTTTGATTAAACCAACTGTTGAACGTACAATATCTGGTGAATATCAGCAGATTTTTATTTTGTAGTGTCTTCGATATAAGCATAATAATTATCACTATAATTCGATACATTGATTATATAATTGGATGTTGTGTCAAAAAGCCTAGCACGTAGTTTACCTGTTGTCGGCGTTGAGAGAGGATCAGAGGGTGTTATTGGCGTTTCTGCTTCGTAACGCAAACATACCGTGACCGGATTTCCGGTTTGTCATCAGGTCAAAACCGCTCCAATTTGTGCGCTGATGGGATGGCGTCAACCAATTTTCTAATTATGACTCATATTCACGTATTCAGGAGAGAGGAGTTTCGATCCCCACCATTTACCATACTCAATTAACTATTAGGACAGGAAACAGGAAGAGGTCATAACCTCGTCACAGGAATTTGGTAGTCAAGACCAGCGTTCAGATTTATAGCGTTTAGAACGGAGAACATGTTAACTTTTAGTTTGTTATTTTCATTTAGCGCTCAGCTGTGCATCCTTAGCAACTAAGAACCAAATTTAGCACATAATAAAGATACTTGTATCTCCCGGATAATGATGTTTTCCTGGTGGTGGTTTTTTACTGAAAATATGGTTGATAAGTACTACCACTGGGGTGTTCTTTGCAGGCTAGTGATCTACATCTATATACATCTATATATATATAGTATACTATATAATATATACTATATTATACTATATATTATACTGTAACATATAGTGGAATTAAATATTTTTTAAACTCCGCCAATGATTGCGTAATGGTTTACTATTACTATATATATATTATATCTATAGTAATAGTAAACCATTACATACGCAATTATTGGCGGAGTTTAAAAAAATATTTAATTCCACTTTTAAATAATCACATTTTTTAACTGGTGTTTTACATAGGTATAATCAATTCATTTTCTAGGCACCGAGAAAATAAATTAGTAAGCAATAAAGTATGATTTAAATTACCATTTATTGCTCTACGTTCAAATACTACATTGAAAACGTCTGCACATAGCTCTCGTGTATCCTAAAGATGAAAGAATAATCCTGCCTTGTGCCACATTGGAGACGGATGGAGATGTGTTTTACATTCTCGTCATCTTTTAACTTCATTGTAGTTAGAATAATTACCTATGTTCATTGAGAAAGTACAGGGAAAGGGTGGGACAGAAAGGCTTTCTTAGTTTGAGAAAAGCGAATTTGAATGCCAAAAATCCAATAAATTTAGAATTAGCGTAATACAAAATTTCAAGTTTTTACATTACATTGGTTTTGTCATAATTTACATTTGCTTACATGGTTTAATTACATTTGGTTTGCCGGTGCACGTTATAATTCTTTTTCAAAATAATTTCTATGAGAAATAAAACAGAGAAAAAAAGTTATCTAAAAAATCCTACGACAAATAAAATTTAGACTTTGAATTTGATCGTGAACGATGTAACTACATCGTACATCATACTAGTATGATTTATGAAAAAAAGAAGGTAGTAGGTACGTTTTTCAGAAATCTAACTTTTGGTTATTTTCTAATAATCTTTTTTCCTAGGCTTTTATTTAAAAAACTGACACGTTTCAGATCTTATGCTTTGTCTCACAGTCTTGATCCTAACTTAATTTTAAAACTTCTTCTTCAAGAAGTGAGTTCAAGATGATATAGGAACTTTTCCGTTCTTCACCGTCACTTAGTTGGTGAAGCAAAATTGAAATGGACGCTGAAAGGAAATCACACAACTTTCAACCAGTTTAGACGAAAATTGATTCTGACCTCGTCTTTCGCACGTATGAAAACAGGTATGAGACTGCCTCGTGCTGTTGAATTAGTCAATGACTGTGGAGGTTGACTGACGTGGATTGCATGCATAGTAAACTAGTGAAATTTAACCAGTCAGTGCGACCTTTCCTAGAGACCCATCCCGATGCATGATTTATGGTAGCTCCCCATCCATCTATTATGTACATTCGTTATTCACGTTCTCTTAGTGAGAAAAGAGGGTTACGGTGTACATCCAAGAAAGTTGGTACTTGGACATGAAGCGCATCTCTGCAGGAATACTTTGTAGTGCCACTCGCACCTTGTTAGGATCATCCACTTCATTCCTTCCTCCCACAACCTCTTTTCCCTCACCCTTATGACCGGCATTGAGAAGAAGCCTCCACAACGAATTTCTAATTTATTCCTCACATGCAATCAGATACAGAAATTATAGTGATCTACTAAGTATACAAGTAAAAGGAGGCCGACCTATCTGAGTTGAGTTTGACTGTAATGAGAGATACATTGCAAAATTTGCAACTATTTAATAGTTAATCGACATTTGTTTATAAATAACTAAAATGTCTAGTCGTACCGAGAAGCTTTTGGTTGATGTCAGTCACTTCTAGGGGGTGAAAAATGAGGGTAGTAATTTTCTAAAGTGCCCTAGCTCAAAAACTCTCCAAATAAAGGTATTGTTTTTTCACTAATTCAAAATAAAATTCAATTTTTAGAATCGATTGAGACCACCCAAAGCTCTGTAGGACAAACCGTTCGCTCCCTACGAGAACCTAAGGGTTGGACTTACGATAAATCAGAATCACAAGTGTGAATCGCAAAAGAAGCCAAATCTCCGTTCAATTTTTAGCTGACCAAAATGCGATCGTTTTTGTTTCTTCGAGTTGCACACAACTCCCGATTCCTTCGAGGCCAGTGTGAAGCGTTTATTTCTTCCAAATACACTTGATTGTGAAGTAAGTAGGTACCTTTTTTTGATGAATAGTGACTAAGGCAAATCTGAAAAAAACAATAAAATAAAAATCGCAAATCATCACTCCGAATACTCACTAGGCCCATAAAATAGAGAACGGGAAAAGTATTAATAAAAGCACAAACGAAAACTGTTTTGGAGAGAGTTTTCATATTATCAGAGAGAACTGACAACAAGAATATTACATTCAGAAGATGACTGCAGCGCCGCCAACGACGGATCCATGAAACATAATAATAGTAGAATTGCGCTCTTATTTGAACGTACTCTTTGCAAACGAGTCATCTATACAGAAAAATGGTAATCCGTTGTGAAATAATTAGCAGCGTTTAGTTCTATACCTGTTTGTGGTCAAATCCTTGTCATAACTACCCAGACAGAATCTTTTTCCGATCACGACGAAATTTGATGGATCTGTGCTGGAATGCTTTACAGACGGCTCCTTACGAATTTTTTGTTGTCTTAAGCATAAATTTCTTATATATATTTGTTCGAAATTATCTACATGATCATGGAAATGATAGGTATTTCATACTGCTCCATAATACCAAAGTAAATAGGTGTATCAGTTTTTACATTAAAATTTACTTATATTGTGTCCATTTTATTTTGTGTCCATTCTATTCTGCCCACCCAACTGGTTACAGTGGTTTTATAACTTTCTACGTTATTTTCGTTCCCTCCTCTTTTTCCCGCAACAAGCAAGTTGGTCTAGTTTCAATTTAAAGGTTTCAATTGCCATTTCGATGGTAGATCGAATGAATAGTCCTTCTCTTCTCACTCTCTCATCGCTGGAATATCCTATTCGCCTCGTACCTACACGAACATTGGGAAATCCAGTGTGTAGGATAACTAATAATAACTGTATAGGGAAGGAAAACATATGTGACGCAAGTGACGAGAGATACTGTAGCTGTTTTCGTTCACTGACCTTCTACCACCATTATATTTCACCCCACAGCCAGCGTAGCAACAAATAACAGACTGCCAAATTATTTGTCCTTATTTCGGGCACTGTCACATGGGCAAAAATAAACTCGTGATTACTAAGCGACTCGATCATTCCCTGTCATTCATCATGATACACAAATCGTTACAAATCATGGTTACAAATTCCTATTTTCTAGCTAGTTGAATTTTTCTGTTTACTATTAATACTTTTAATGCTCTCCAAACTGATACAAAAAAAGAGACACCAAATTCTGACTTGAATGTTGGTATTCGCTCTCAAGGGACGAAACAAGAATATCTCACAGAATAACAATTTCTTCTTAATTTTATCGTTTATGGGTCTAAATGAAGCCCAAAAAAATATTCGAAAAAATCGACCCTTCCCTTAATCACCAGTAACGGATGTTATTTGTCACTCTTCTCCTTATACGGTGGCCCAACTTTTATAGCCAAAAGCAAAATAAATCAGCATGAATTTTAGTCTTTTTACATTTTAGGTATGAACATAAGAATTTGTAGCAAAATAAAATATTAAATGAGTGTGTACAGGTAACTAAGCACATTCTTCAAAAATTATCCCGCTTAACTATCTGAGGAAATCAAGGCATTATCCTATTGGATAGTTTCGGTTTATTATTTTTCAATAATGAACCTCTGGAATCGACCAAGAAAAATTGTTTAACCCCCCGTCAAAATTTGTAGGTCTACGTTTCAAGGTATATCGTGTATAAACAGTCATTGCAATTAGGGCTCACGGTGAACCTGAGCGAGTAAACCTCTGATGCGCACATCTCTAAATGGAAGTCAGACGGTATTTTCCATAAAATCTGACGTCTTTATATAATATTCCGATCGCTTCATTTGTATGGAGGTACCACCAGTAGAAAAGCGATTATTCTGAACGAAATCTTGTTTTTGGTGAGATGTTTGATCACGAAGTCCCTCTTGAATTTCAGCTTCGTAATTTTCTATCCAGTTATTCTTGTACAACTGGCACGCATTATTTATTGCGACATCAATGAGCCTAGTTCTTCTTTCAACGAATGGCTAAACGATACTTGTTTACATGTTGGTTCATTCTGTCTGTCCTTTTCTTGTTTTTTGCACCCTGCTTTTTTCCCACTTGATCTTCACTTTTTAGAGTATTTGAGCCATTTCCGATTGTGGAGTCCCAATCGGAGGTGTACATTAATCCTGCAATGGAGAAAACATTGGATCAGAATCGGAATGAATCAGCAGTGGTCATTTATCATACTAAAAAAAAAAAAAAAAATCTCTAAAATTCAAGATAGACGAGAGATTAATTGTCTTGGTAAATATGACCTTTTAATAGTAAAACTCAGTTTGATATTCGTAATTTAGTCCAAAATTAGTAGAATTTTTAGAAACCTCCAATAAAGGACGAGCGTGAATCATGTGTAAAACTCACCTTTTCATTGCTCTACAATGTAGGAAAAATTCCCAAAACTCCAAACTAGCTATTCATTAATTGCATGTTATACTATCTGCGGAATCAAAACAAGATCAGTATGATTTAATGATAATTATAATCCATGACAGAATGTCGAGCCTTTTAAAAAATACCATTGTGCACTGTTAACATCGTTTCCTCGTGAATACTGGCACTCGAATAATCGGAAGGGTCTTCCTGAGCAACATGCTGAGGCTTGTTAGTAAATATACCATCATGCACGAATAGAAGCACCTCCAAACCTCCATGATATCAGTGTCCTGATCTTAGTGTACCTCTTCAAGGGCAGTAAGGAACAACAGGAAACGTTTCTCGAAGGAACGCTTTCAATATTTCATACGTCAACTCGTGTAACAAACATCATTCAACTGATCATCTAGGAAATAAAATATATCTTCTATTTTCAAGAAATAGGTTTTGATGGATGGAAGGAAAATGCCGGCTTAACTTGATACGAGGTCAAACGAAAAGAGGTTTTGGCATTTCTTTGGAAAGGAGGTAGCGTTTCCCACACTTGTTACATTCGCTTTATTTTCCTTCGCTCTGTAATTTCAATGTCAGTATGTCAGTGGGTTATTCAAATGAAAATCTGACTTCCTTCAGTATGATATTCCTACGGAATATTTTCAGCAGAGAGAATATGATAGCATGAGGGCGTCGTTTGGACATCGATACAGATAGAATATCTTATGTATTTATGCCACAGAATATTTCTCGTTTATTTACACAAAAATATCTTCTCCGCAACGCATCTCAGTTGTTGGCAGAATGCGTCATATTTCCTTTGATTTAAGTTAGCAGAATAGATCGCTCATCTTCTACAAAAATAAAATAAAATAAAAAACACCATAGGTAGGTAGGTACTCTGCCGTGTGAAGGAAGAACGACTCAACTCAAAAATGGTCGAAAATGGGGTTTTTACGTATCCCCTCTAATTCTCCCCCCCCCCCACCTTTCCGATGAACGAGTCAAAATATCGTAATTCAAGCCGGAAGGGGTTGAAAACGTTAAGGGTGTAATTTGAAAATTGCCCAATTTTAAGCAAAAACGTCTCAACTCCATGCTTTTTAGGAAAAACATCTCAACTCCTCGATTTAAACACCCTAACTACGAGTAAGTAGCTAGATTTGCTATTTATTAGTGGAGAAAAAAGACACAACTCGCTGAAAACGCCGTTGAGTTGTTTTTGTTGGTTTCAAGATCGGGTTGAGGCGTCTCGTATGGTTGTCGATATTTGACTCAAATGACACGAATCGATTGAAGGTACGTGTGTAAAGAGGAATAATTGTATCAGTCGATTGAGTTGAACAACATATGAGGTCTGAAAAAAATGGGGTCATTGGAGCGATCTGGAGGGCTTGACACATCCCAATCCAGGGACTAAGATGTCTCGACCGTCGCCTCCGACCACCAAGTACTCGGTCTTCTGGGAATTGATCCTCAAGCCAGCTTCTTCAAATGCTTCATGGAGTTTCCGCAACATATATACAGCATCATGACGATCCTGAGCCACAATCACCTGGTCATCAGCAAACAGGAGCGAATGGACCACCTGATCGCCAAGCGGGACTCCCATCCCATGACAGGATGCGTTCCATTGCTGCAGCACATCCTCCAAATAAACATTAAATAATAACAAAATTCAAAAACTAAAATTCAACTTCTAAACACCAACCAACGCCAGTTGGTTTGAACCGGTTCCTGTGAGATCACTGAAGTTAAGGCCTTGTCTGGGTTGGTGGATAATTTTTCGGGTTGGGCCGTTGGTGAACCCCGTTCCTCTTATATGCGTGAGACAATAAGTAGCCATGAGCGAAATCATCAGATCCAGTACTGATCTTCCCTTTTGAAGACAGGTAATGACTTCCAAGAATGCCAGTTGGACGAAAATTCAACCTGAAATAGTTGTTTACTTTACCTACATCACTGCTATCATGTATGTCCCAGTGTTACCCATGTTACTCTAGAGGTTACTAAGTAGGTATTAACTGCTATCCACACGTTTCGTAATTCACCATTTGTTACTTGTTGCACTTATAGTTGTCACCTCATAGTGAAAAGTAGAATGAAAAATCGATCAAACCACTCTACACTGATGAAAGTTGTACTTAGTTGGGGTTGACTTTTTTATGATTGCTATGGAATTAAGTTCGATTCCAGCTCTTTGGGCCAGTTTTACCTGAAAGAGAAAGTAGCCCAAATTTGATACTGGTTCAATCGAAATTCAATCGAGTCTCCTAAATAGAAGACCTGTAAGACCCCACTATTCACCGACAGATGCGTTATTATTTACATAACGACTTCTACTTTAATTTTTGGTCACAAATTTTAGATCACCTCGTCGAGTCATCTCAAACCTCAACTCAACGTGAGAAAAGTCGACGTTAATCATCTTTCAACGGAGACTAATATACGAAATTGTGGAAAGAATCGGAATGAAAGGTTTCTCAGGTGACGTAGTACGTAGCTGCGGGGGCTACCGTGCTTAATGATCCGAAATCAGTTTAGGCATTTCAATTCAAATTGCGGGAGAGTAGGAAAGCGGATCAGTGGATAGGAGTTTGAAGGATTAATTGAATCCGGGGTAAATGAGAACTTCCGAACGGATTGGTTAAATGGGTTGATAATAGATGTGCCAGATTTTAGGTTTTGAGAGAAACTGGTTGGTGCTGTTGGATTGACTATATTGATGGTATTTTATGTAGAACTCAGAAAAGAGTCACTGTCGATGTGCTAAGGGAACGTCTTGTTTTTCTATGGTTGCGACATCAACAATTTTTAAGCATGAAACATAAAATTTCGATAGAGTCGAACAAAAATTTTCTTCTTGATCGATACCCAAGCTTAATTTATTATTGATGATAATAAGATTGAAAAATAAGAGGTAAATAATAAAGTTTTAGTCCGAAAACTGAACCATAAATTGAGAGAAATGAGAGACGGAATCTCATATATTATATACCTATAACTCAATGCATATGTAAAGTTGAGTCAATTTGAGAGACAATTATGTATGGTTGGTGTAGTGGCACAAGGACCTCCCCCCTCCCCTTCATATGAATGGTGCGGAAGAGAACTAAACAATAGAAAACGTCGAGTTGAGGATGTTCTCTGCATGGAACGCTTCTTTAGCCCTCCTCCGGGAACTTTGAACAACTGATGAGACTATTCGGGGAAGTTGTCGACTCTGGCAAACTTCTCCCAAAGTCTGCGTTGAACTCCCCCTTATTTGCTGGTGCATTATTTATTGGATGGTATAATCCATAAGATAATTGTAAGATTCCCTTGAAAATTACTGGATGAAAGTGCGGAGAAGGTAATTGAAAGAGCGTCGTCAAATCATTTCAGATCAAAAGCACATAACTCTAATAAAAGTGCAGAACTAAACGTCAATGTAATCCTCACATCAAAAGAACTCCTCCCCATTCAATCAGTTCCCCACTCATTGGCTGGAATTGATTGCTTATTGGTTTATTATTTTCAATACTGAACCTTTTGAAATCAAGATAACTGCGCATGCGCAGTGGCTACTATCAGTCCTAAGGTGGTGATTTTCATAGGGAACCATCTAAACACTAATCTGTAACATCCCTGAAAATTTCATTGAAATCGGATGGAAATTGTAGACGTTATGGCCGTTACAAGGAATTCACGTTTGCGCATGCGCAGTCGCTTCTATCAGCCCGGGGATGATGATTTTCATAGGGGACCGTCTACACACCAACCCGCACAATCCCTGGAAATGTCATAAAAATCGGACATTAACTTCGTATAGTTATGCGCGTTACAAGGATTTCATGACAGACACAAAGACAGACAGACACGGAACCAAAATTGTTCAGGAAGGTCTAAACGCGAAACTAAACGCAAAACGCGAGTGAAAATTTTGATTTTGGAGAACTTTTTTTTCATCCGTGAAAAGTGAAAACAAAGCTTCCGCTACCTTGGTAGACTCGGAAGCAAAATCGGATGAGAAATGTAGAAGTTATGGCTGTTACAAGAAATTCACGTTTGCGCATGCGCAGAAGCTACTGTAAATTTGGGGACCGTTATTTTCGTAGAGAACCATCTGCACCTCTATTCGCATGATCCCGGAATATTTCATCGAAATCGGATGAGAAATGTGTAAGTTATGGCTGTTAAAAGGAATTCATGTTTGCACATGGTAAGTGAGTACTGTCAATTTGGGAGCTATGATTTTCATAGAGGACCATCTGCACTTCTATCCGCATGATCCCGGAAAATTTCATCGAAATCGGATGAAAAATGTAGAAGTTATGGCTGTTAAAAAGGAATTCATGTTTGCGCATGCAGAGCAGCTACTGTCTGTCCGGGGATGATGATTTTCATAGGGGACCGTCTACACACCAACCCACACAATCCCTGAAAATTTCATCGAAATGAGACGATAACTTTGTATAGTTATGCCCGTTAGAAGGATTTAATTACAGACAGACAGACACGGAACTAAAATTGTCAGGAAGGTCTGAAACGTAAAACGTGAGTGGAAATTCTGATTTTGAAGAACATTTTTTCTTTCAACCTTGAAAGTGGAAACAAAGCTTTCGCTACCTTGATAGATTACCCAGGTTGGTGGCTAAAGGACCCATCCAGGTTGGTGGCTAAAGGATTTTCACAACGTAAAGGAGAAGATTATGATCAAACGTTCAGCCCAGTTGCCAAACTAGGAACAATTCGAGCGCTACTGAGCATGGCAGCTGAAAAAGATATGCACTTATCGCAATTTGATGTTCAAACTGCGTTCCTCTATGGCATTCTAGAGGAAGAGATATATATGAAGCAGCCAGAAGGGCATGATGACAATACAGGCAAGGTATGTCGTTTTCTCAAAAGTCTATATGGACTCAAACAGGCGCCAATGTGCTGGAACATTAGATTCGTACAGCACTTGAAAAACTTGAACTTCGTTCCAAGTGAAGCTGACCCTTGTTTGTTCAATAGAAAGGAAGGAGCAAAAATGATAGCCATTGGGCTTTATGTTGATGATGGGCTGGTTATATCAACTGATCAGGAGGGTTTGGAGGTTTTTTTGGAACAGCTCAGAAAATTATTTAAAATAACTACCAAATCAGCTTCGTATTTTCTTGGATTGGAAATTGAAAAGATGGATGGAAGAATTAACGTTAGTCAGAAGGCATACACGAAGAAAGTACTAGAAAAATTTCGAATGGAGGATTGTAGACCAGTGTATACTCCTATTGTGAAAGATGGACCTACTGAAGAAAGTAAAGAGGACCCAAGACAATTACCTTATAGACAAGCCGTTGGAGGTCTCATGTATTTGATGGTTGGAACACGTCCAGATATAGCGTATGCTTTAGGGGTTGCATCTAGGAATCTTCAAAATCCTACTGTGAAGGACAAGCAATTACTGAAGAGGATACTGAGGTATTTGAAAGGGACTTGTGACTTTGGAATTGTGTACCAGAGAGGAGTTGACTCTGGCAAACTTTTTTGTTTTTCTGATGCGGACCACGGTGGATGTGAAGTCACTCGGAGGTCGACCACTGGAGTAGTGTCCATGTATGCGGGAGGAGCAATAACCTGGCTAAGCCAACGACAAGTTTCTGTCAGTATTTCTACCACGGAGGCTGAGATTGTTGCAGCGAGTGAGGGAGCAAGAGAGCTTATCTGGCTGAAACGGTTGTTCTCAGAACTTACAGAACTTAGCCAATTGCCAACTCTTTTTGTCGACAACGAAGGGGCAATTAAACTCTCAAAGAATCCTGAACTGCATCAAAGATCAATGCATATAGCTATTCGACATTTTTTTGTAAGAAAGCTGATCAGCGAAAGTGAAATTTTAATCAACAAGATTGAAAGTCAAAATCAACTTGGAGATTTGTTAACGAAACCTTTGGCAACACCTGCTCACGAAAATCTCTGTAGAAGCCTTGGAATGTATTGAAGAAGGGAAGGTGTTGAGTGTTGAGTTTCTTCAATACATTATTGTTGTTGTTAAGGTCGTTCCCTTGAAACAAGAACATGTTGTTAGTTGATTTTCGTAACGAAAAAAATTACTTGAGGTAGAAACCTTGAACAGGATAGCGTTTGCTTTCAAACTTAGCTTAAGTTTAAGAGGCTTGAAGAGCAAAGTGAGTAAAAATTTATTATAGATCCTCGTAATTTGAACAAAGCTCTTAAAAGATGTCACTACCTTTTACCTACTTGTGAATACATAAGGTCAAAATTGTCAAATGTTGACTCCTCTGGTCTAGGTAGCTGTTACAGCAAGAGTTTACTGTCTAGTATTATGGTCTCAAATTAGCTAGGACTGTAGAGAGTGTCTGTAATCCGATTTGAGAACTCAACTTAGCTAATAGATGGGATTAAGAACTGATCTGGGTGAGTCTCCAATCAACATTTGATAACTTTACGGAAGAAATATTCAACAAGGAGTGTTTGATTGGATTTAATAGAAGTCACATGTGAATCTTACAACTTGTGAGTATGATTTTACTATCAGACAAATTCACAATTTATAGTTCAGGTGGAATGCGGTCCGAAGGTTTCATCTCTACGAATTGTGAAGGTGTTGTGGAAGAGAATTTGAGTAAGGGTAGCAAGTAGTTACTTTGAGTCAAAAGTAAACAAAATGTAAAGGGAAATAACCAAAGACAGAATTTGACTTCGAATGTGAATCACAGGTAGACTGACCAAATTAAGAGTGAGCTATATTGCAAGTTGTGAGGTTTGGAGGGCCCTCTTTTTCTTTCAACCCTATTCTTGGAAAAGTTACATAAATAACGATATCACCTTGATTCGATTTAGAAAAATTTTGTTGGGGTGTCTTAGAGCGAAGCCTCTGCATCTTTTCTTTATGATATCAGGTTTATATTGGGAACATTGTTCAGAAGGTACCTCCTAGAAAAGGAAATTGGTTTTTTGTGAGGGAAGGTTACTAAATGGGAAATAAATAACAAGCTGGAAATATAGTTTTTGTATGTATTTTTATTATAAAACGGAGTGAATATGATGAGAATAGTTAGATTGATGATGTTATGAAATCGTTGTGATTGGTCACCTAATAGTTAATCAGACTTCCCGTTTAATATCCGTGTTGTTGGTATCCTCCTTGATGACCTCGGCCATATCCTCCTTGGTTGCCACCTTGATTACCGCCGCCGTAGCCTCCTTGACCGCCACCGTAGCCTCCTTGGCCTCCATCGTTTCCTCGACCGCCTCCGAAGCCTCCTTGGTTGCCTCCGTAACCTCCTTGACTGCCTCCTAGTCCGCTTCCTCTATGACCATCCAGTTGATTACCTCCGTGACTTCCGTGTCCACCGCTGCCTCCGAATCCACCACCAGTTCCGTGGGTTCCGTGGCCGTCGCTACCTCCGAATCCACCACCAGTTCCGTGACTTCCGCGGCCACCGCTACCTCCATACCCACCACCAGCTCCGTGACTTCCGTACCCTCCGCCTCCTTGGTTTCCTAACCCATTGTTTCCGTGACCGCCCTGGTTACCATAATCTGCAAACATAAATATTTATATTTGAAAATAAATTTACTTAGTTATACAAACAATAATACGAGTTCGCCAGGCAAATATTTTGATCAAAAATTCACAAAATAAGATTTAAAAAAAAAAAAAAAACGCTGCAAATTATTACGCTAAGGTTTATAATTTTTCTGAATAGATCACTTGCCTGCAAAAAACACAGCTTTGATAATGTCACTACCTACCAACCATATTTTCTCTTCTCAATCAAATCGAAGAAATAAAGAGTTGTGGGTGCATTCATTAGGAAATTCGACTGCTGGCTGCTACGGTTAGGGGAAGGGAGTGGTACCTAGTATTCTAAAACATCAACTTTTTCAAATTCCCTCGCCAAAAACTTATATTTTTGCCCAGAGACAAGAATTATTGTAAAATCTCCACCACCAACGTTGGTGCGAGATAGATCGTAAAGTACCCCAGGTTGGGGATGTTGAGATTTTACAATAATTCTTGTCTCTGGGCGAAAATATAAGTTTTTGGCGAGGGAATATGAAAAATTGATGTTTTTTGAACACTAGGTGCCACTCCCTTCCCCTAACTGTACCCCGCCGGAGGGTTCTGGCTGTGTATAATATGAAGGAAGCCCGTTACTACAATCAAACATTTTTATGGGTGAATTTTTTTTCAAGGTTTTTTCCTCCCCCACCAAGGATACTTCCTGTCAGCAATGTGAATTGATTCCCATCACCTTTCCAGTAAAGAGTGATTGGAAGGACCTATTGCTTTTCCATCAACACGTAATGGTAATTGAAAAAACCATTGCCGTTCCATGGAATTGGAAAAAGTAATTGAAAATGAGAAAGATTCCTGCTTTAGGAAGAGTAATGGTAACTGCAAAATTACTTTTTTCCCAAACTTATTGGAAAAAGTATGGTAATTGCAATTTCTATTTTAAATACTCTCTCTAACACTACCTGCCAGATATCAACAACTTTGCCCCAATGCACTAAAATAGGAACTTCATTAAAAAAAAATAACTGACAACGTACAAAGGGTTCAATAAACATCTTGGACCAAGCCTAAGCAAAGAAAAAATTATTGGGGCGGAAAATGGATGAAGTTGAGGGATTTGTCTCCTTAGTTTTGTACAAGTACGAAACCTTTTCAACCATGCTGCTGTCATTCTGGTTTCGACGGTTGTTAATAATTTAATATTAATAGAATAAATTGAAAATCACTTTACCTCCACCACCTCCGTAGCCTCCTCCCGTGCCGTAGGGCGTCGCCCAACAACTTGCAACACAAACTGCCAGCACCACCTGGAAAAAGACGAACAAGGGAATTATTCACCAACCTGGCAAATTAAATAGTGTTTTTCCTCCCTCAGGGTTTCATCCATCAGAATGGTTTATCCGTAAGAGAACGGAATTGAGCTAGATAGGAAAGTAGAGCATTCTGCTTCTCAATTAGGGCTTCCGAATAGGAGAGATTTTAGAGAGGTGCGGATCCCGCGAGATAGCTGAAGATCACTCAAATATTAAGTTTGCATTTGCGTGGAAATAATAATTTTTGTAGGTAGGTCTGAATCTACCCATTTGTCTTTATTAGGTGACAAATAATTTTGAGAGAATTTCTTTAGGCATTTCTAATTGACATTTTCATGTCTTTGCTTTGGCACATAAACTGAAAAATCTTCACGAAAACTAAGCAAGTCTTGCTCACGCGACCAATAAATAAAATAGACTCACTGTGTTGCGTAGAGAACAATCAACTGTTTTCTTATTTTGATGCTTGGGTACATGAACTAACAACCTTACTTCACTACCTTGTTGTGTAGTGGTTGACATGAAAATGTCCCTATGTGTTGCAGACTCGTATGCAAGCATCATAACTTGGAAGAGTTTCTTTCAAAACTGAAACTTTGTCATTTTTCTAAAACACTGCGTCAGGCACCTCGCGCAGCTCCCTCGGGAGAAGTTTGTAGAGTCTACACCCCACTTGTAAAGGGCTTCCTGTCATCGACTTGCTGGAACGGGCTGAAGGTGGGCACAGACTATCACATCTCCGGGTAGAATTTGCTCAATGTTATCGCGAACGTGAATGAGAGCGCTCAGTACGAAGAGAGCTGGTACAGTCTGAGTCTCCAATTTCCGAAAATAACCGCGGCAGCTCTGAGATGTATTCAGGTGAAAAATGGTTCTTACTGCTGACTTCTGAGCTCTGAAGGTTACCATACTATGAGTAGAATTTCCCCATAGAAGAACTCCATATCGATTCAGAGCGACTCATCGAAATTGAGCTACATTTAAATCTCCTGTATTGAGAAGATAAATCATTTGGTTCAGTTCAGTTACACCGATGTCAAAATTGGAAGGGCTACTAATCACAATTCAGAGGAATTCATCAAAATTGAGCCATTGCTAATTGAAATATTAATTATCAACACCATAATATGGTTTTATAGCACCTAATCCTCCGTACATTATACGAGAAAAGTTAGATTCAGTTCAACTGGATTAGGTGCTATAAAAACATTCATGAAAAGACGACAGGTGATTCGGAAGCTCGTCCGACACTTTATGGTGAATACCTAGGAGCTTTAAGATTTATGAAAGGAAAATTTGTTATCATCAGTTCAAGAATTATGTATATTGGTTCCACACAATGAATGCAATGAATTTGATATGTTGATGGGTGGATGAAGTGACCATGTTGATGATGAAGAGGTGGAGTCTATTGTTCAATATTTATTTGTATGTCAGTATCGTCGCCTTCTTCAGCCTAAATAATATTATTATTAAAATGTTTGAAACCAAAGCAATTAGATAAACTACAGGTCAAAACAAATTGAAGTAAAACAAAGTAATATAAAAAATATATAAAAGTATATACTTTTTTAATCTAATTCTAAACTGCATAGCACTTTCGTCGATGTTTTAATATTATTATAGTCTTGGTTTATTATTTTCAATAATAAACGATTGGAATCGAGCAAGAAAAAAATAATTTTAATCCCCTCAAGTTATGGCCGTTACAAGGAATTCACGTTTGCGCATGCGCAGTGGCTACTATTAGTCCGAAGGTGATGATTTTCATAGGGGATCATCTAAATACTAATCTGTAACATCCCTGAAGATTTCATCGAAATCGGATGGAAAATGTAGAAGTTATGGCCGTTACAAGGAATTCACGTTTGCGCATGCGCAGTCGCTTCTATCAGTCCGGGGATGATGATTTTCATAGGGGACCGTCTACACACCAACCCGCACAATCCCTGAAAATTTCATTGAAATCGGACAATAACTTCGTATAGTTATGCGCGTTACAAGGAAATCATGACAGACAGACAGACAGACAGACACACAGACACTGAACCAAAATTGTTCAGAAAGGTCTAAAACGCAAAATGCGAGTGAAATTTTTTATTTTGGAAAAAATTTTTTTCTTCGTCCTTGAAAAGTGAAAACAAAGCTTCCGCTACCTTGGTAGACTCGGAAGCAAAAAAAAGTGATCTATGAAGATGGGTGATTTACAGCGTCTCCGTTGCTTTGAGGGGTAGACAAAAATTTCAAGCAGAAACCCCCTTAATTTCTTACGAGGAATTCAACTATCACACTTTCGCGCATTGCGCTATCGTGCGCAACGCACACCAACTTTATTATTTCAAATAAATACCCCTATTTTTTTATCAAAGATTCGGATTCTACGCAGAATTTTATGAATTTTAGATCCCTAAACCAATTTATTTGGTAGCACACAACCTGTCCAGTGAGTGCGCAAATATGCGCAACCCCTGGATTGTGCCAAAATTGAGATGGACGTAAACCCCGAGTGTGATACTTGTTTTTTCGTTAATTTTCGACGCTAAATCACGTGGTGGTATCCATTTTTGGATTTTACTGGAATTTTTCAGAACGGTGGCCGAAAAATAGGTGGTTTTAACTAGAAAATTTCTCTTTTTCCATCCTTTTGAGTTACGACGCAATTTCAATTAGTTAAGTAGTAATTCAGGGGTAGAGTTAGCCACCTGAACTAATTAAAATTGCGTCGTAACTCAAAATGGATGGATGGAAAAAACGATAAAACGTAACGAGTGAAACTTTTACCAAATTTGACCTGATCACAGCTTAGCAAAAAAAAATCACATTGTGGTTCATCTAGCAATGCTCGGCTACCTGTACAGTCAAATTTTTTCAAAGAAAGATTTTTAAAAAATATGGCAACAAGCACAAGATTAATTTTCTTTGGAAACCTGGAGAAACATCCCCCCTAAATGGTCGTTTTGTTCAAAACTGATTGAGTATGTAACAAATATTCATACAGAGAAGAAAAACATAGTAGGAGATAATCATGTGTAAGATACGCATAAAAATGTATAAAGACTCACAATGAACATATTACACGCCATGGTTGTCGGATTCGATTTGTCGCTGACGAGTGAGGAAGGTTAAATATAAACATCCCCTTCCATCTCCATTTCTCAATCCGACAATCTGGGAGATCCCGGATTCGTCGTTAAAGGGTTAAAGTTTACAAGATATCTCCCGAAATTCCACTAACGGGAGTGAAGGGGGGAGGGGAGAATAGAATAGCTTTCAATTCGGATATCGGTTTCTGAAATTAATCTGAGTCAGGGTCGAGATAGGCTTCCACCAAACTAATATGACGCGAGTTTTTTTCATGTCAACATGTTGATATAATCGGACATTCCATTTATTAGATAAACATTTTTTTCAATTGTCGGACGATTTCGATTTCCTCCCATCCAAATTCAGTTTTGCACCACCCAACCTTATTTGTCGCGAATTTTCGAAGAAATATCTAGCTGTTGGACGGTCTTGAAAAAAAATGTTGTGTATAAAAATCCGTTTTGGGACAAAATCCAACGATTCCCGAAATTCAACACTACATGATTCTAATATCAGAATCATTCAGGACGATATCTGACAAACTATCCAGCAATTTCATATTTCTGTCAGAAAATGAAGTTGCCTTATTAACAGAGATGTAATATCAATGTTGTTGGCCAAGATTTTTGGTCAACATTAAGGAGTCGACTGTTCCTAAAATAGGGTCTATAAACATATTTTTCTGGTTCTAGTCAAAACAACCATCCCAAAAATTGAGATTATAAATGTAATATTTATATGCATATTATAATTAATAAATACTACTCCAAAAAACTAAAATGAAATGATTTGGTTTCATCTTCCTTCGGAAAATTTGATCATTCAATCTTGTTTCACGAATTTTCTAACCATTTTTGACTTGATATTATGAATTATAGAACAATTTTCTGGTGTCGAAAAAAACCGCATAACGATATTACTATTTGGTAAGTTTGAAACATAATACCTACCAGTGAATTATAGTTTTACTGTTGTAATTTAAGATTAAAAACCTCGAAAACATCGCTCAAACATTCTGGCCAGTGAACACATCTTCCTTTTGTTATGGTTGACATTTAATGGCTCAATTTTGTGATTTTTTGTTGGATTGTGGATGTTAAAAAGTTTTAAAATATACAGATTCTAGAATCTTCTAGAATGGATCATCATGGAAAATGTTTTCGAAAATGTCCATACTAAATACTTTGGTCCCATCAAAATCACAATCATGGAAATATTTTCTTATGGACATAAGTTGCGCGAATTGGGATAAAGAATGAGCATTTATATTTACTCTGTGATGATAGTGAAGCCGCGGCCCCGCGCGAGGAATTCGGCGAAAACTTAACCGAATTCATTAAAGCGTCAACGGTGAACGTTCAATACACAAGCCAATCATTAATAAACGCGACTGAGCAAATTAAAAAAACGACGGAGATGCAAAATGCACAAACCGAATTAATGATGACGATGCAAAATCAAGCGGTGCAACAACCTAAAATGATGCTGGAACTACAAAATCAGGTAAAGGCTTTACAAATACAAAACGCAGAAGTTGTTGAAAAATTACTAACTCAACCAGTATTAGTTGTAGAGTCAGGGTCGGAACTACGAACAGTTTCAACGGAAAAATCTAATAAAATTCCAAAAGAGTATGTCGACATAATGACGAAATGGAATAGATTAAACGTTAGCAGCCCCTTCTCAGTTCTACAATTTTTAGCTGATCTAGCGGAATTTTCCGATCAAATTTCACAGTCAGTGTCATTTACTGAAATAGTAAAATTTTTGTCTATAACAGATAAGTTTGTTTATTTACGTTCAGTGTTAAAAGATAATGTTGTAATAACATTTGAACTATTGCATCAGCGTATGGTAAAGGAGTTTTTCTCTACACTTATAATCGGAGAATTAGTGTCAAAAAAGTTGAATCGACCACAAGTTCCCACGGAATTATTCAGAAATTACGTCAATAATATTTACAAATACGAGAGAATACTGCAACAATACGCTGATAACAAGGAGTAAGAATTAATACATATGATATTAACCAATGCCAATGAATTTACTAGGAGTCATTTCCAATTTGTAACGGCACTAACACACGAACACGAAATAGACGGATTTATTGCAAAAATAGAAACGAATATGCGGAATCGGGCAGCCGCAAATAGGGCCCAGCAAACAAATCCAATTAACCAAACCAAAATAAGACAAATGATCCAAAATTTAGAGGATCGATTATTGTTTAATCAAAAAACGAAGCAAGGAGCTTATTATCAAAATCAAAAATTCCAAAAAGAATCATCGTATTCAAATCAAAATAAATTGGTACAAAACCAACAGTAGACGAATAGAAGTCAACAATTCAATAAAAAACAACACCATAATCAAAAAAGAAACCCCCCCGAACAATTACAATCAATTGTAAACAAACATCAGAAACCAACTGAGGAAAGGGAAAATTCAATAAATCAAGAACCGCAAACAATATTCAAATGACATACCCGGCTAAACAGAGATCGTTTCAGCAGGGAGTCAACAGAAATCCCGCAATTAACGTCATTATTTGGCCAAACCACAAATAAAATGACATATTCACCAATAAAATTGCAAGATGTCTCGGTACATGCATTATTGGATACGGGAGCTTCAGTTTCTGCAGTAAATGAAGCGTTTTATTATAAACATTTACAAAACAAAAAAAAAAAAAAAATAAAATAAAATTACTAACAGGTGAGGAAATTTCCATAATAATTGGAAATAGTTCCCACATGACCAGTCGAAAACACGTAGGTACTGACAAAATTGACCATAAACGGACACAGGTGGACTCAAAAATTCTGTGATCAAAAAACTTGCTCAGAATGTCATAATAGGCTATGATTTTATGACAACAGCAAGGGTGATTTATGACTTAGAGGACAGGGCAATCACATTCAAGCACGATACGACAAACCGTATCTACCTTACTGATCTGTCAGAAGTAACCAAAAATTTTTCAGGGAATCGCAAGGCTCAACTCTCTGGTGGATTACCTGGAAACGGCCAAAAAGGCGTCCGCCCTTTAAGTAGCCAGGGCAACAGCTATGGCCCTCACGGGAACTCACAAGTCCCAATCGGGCGCCCACCGCGCCAAAGCCACTGGCTGCCCACGGGGAGCCCAGACCCATATAGATGGGTTAAGACGGGACAGCACTAATAATGTTATGAGGTGTCTCTAATAATAATAATAATAATGATAAAAATAATAAATACAAAAATCAAAAAATAAAAAATAAAATAAAGAGAGGAGCATGGACTAAGCACTTCTTGCAAGGTCCGGCAGCCTTGATCCAAGCACTTCAAGAGGATCGGCACGTCCCAAAAAAAGAGGGGCGAAGCTGTTAAAAACTCTAGATGAATCAAATTTGAAACTCAAAAAATGGTCAACGTATGCTCCCAGCCTCCTCGAGGGAACGGAATGAACATAGATCACCTTCCAGTATCCTAAGTCTTTATTATTTATTCCGAGGGTTGTTTGAAACCAATAAAAAGATGACATGAAAAGATGAGACATAAAAACGCTGCAAATCATTGCTCAAAGGTTTATTATTTTCACCCTTCTGATTTTAATAGGATTGAAAATGGCCTTGGAGCTCACTCAGCTGATCAGTGATCTGAGGAGTGAAGAAGATCTCCTCGAATGCTGGAGACGCCTGGAAGAGCACTTTCATTCAATAGGATTGAAAATGGCTGCGGAGCTCACTCAGCTGATCAGTGATCTGAAGAATGAAGAAGCCTTTGAGCAATGATTTGCATCGTTTTTTACCCACCAACATTTTTTTTACCTACCAACTTTTTTTTACCTACCAGCTAGGTACTAACTACCACACCATACTGGCTTCACACCTTCACAATCAAGTTTATTAGAAAGAACTAAACGCTTCACACTCGATTGGAAAAATAGAAAGCTTCATATGGAAATTTGATTACTGGTTACGCAGAAGGCAAAACTGTATACAAATCGAAGAAATGAACAGCGATCGCATTTTAGTCCGATAAAATTTGAATGGAGATTAGACCTCTTTTGCGATTCACACTCATGATTCTGTTTTATCGAAGGAAAACCTTCAAGTACTCGTAGGGACCGAACGGTTTGTCCTACAGAGCTCCGGGTGGTCTCAAAAATTTTTAAAAATTCAATACTATTTAAAATTGGTGAAAAAACGATACCTTTATTTCGAGAGTTTTTGAGCTAGGGCACTCTTGAAAATTTCAACCCTTAATTTTCACCCCTTAGAAGTGACCTACATCAACCAAAAGCTTCGCGGCACAACTAGACCCCAAATGGAGCCCATATACCAAATTTGAACCAAATCGGTCTAGTGTTGCTAAGAAAAGTGCCGCGGACGGCGGACGGCGGACGGACATTGCAAATTTGGATTCTACGCACCTTGAAACGTAAAGTGACAAAGTTTGAGGGGGGGTTATAAAAATTTTTTGCGATACGATCACATAGGCTTATTATTAGAAATAATAAACCAAAAATATCGCACAAATTGAGCTATTAGAGTGGGTTACTCTGGTAACATTAAGTTTTTTGAAATATATTACGAAAAGTGCTCCAAGCCAAAACCCATTCTATGATGAACTCCAATGAACGTTACAATGGATATTCTGCCGAAAAACTTCCCTCGTTGATGCAAATTAACATCCCACGCTATTTGACATTCAAATATGGTGTCTTTTCCCTCTTGGGATTTTCTGGTCTCGAAGGATCAGCCCAGGTGATCTAGATAATATCTAGATATTATGTAAAAGGTTGGGAAAAGTGGGGCGAATTTGTTGAGCTTACCTCCGAGCAACTGGTCGCTTCAATTAAACATCCAGAAGCTCAGGAAGCACAAATTAAACCTCCACTTAGCATTTCAAGTCTAGGTTACCTATAGATTCCCTCGAGTTGCAATCGACACCCTACCTTCACCATCTGATTCTCCTGGTGTCGATTGTCATTCATTCAATAAATCTGATGGGATGTCAGATTCTTTTAAATGAATCGGTCGTTAAAAAAGAATCTAAAAAAATCGCATCATTTTTTAAAGGATCAATTTTTTCAAGAATCGATACTTTTTAAGCAAAAGTTATACACAAGTAAAAAAATCTGGAGCTAACTTTTAATGCCTATGAATAAAATGTACTTAAATTCTATTAATAATAAAGATAAAGGTTGTCGGATTATCGATTTTTTCTTAACATTTTATACGTCACTAAAAAACTGTGCATCTCCTGTGTAAATGATAACCAACTAACTTTTCTTCATGAACCTTTCATCAATTATTAAAACGAGGATAAGTGAATGACGTCAAGAATTATCAGGATAGGTTGAGGTGGTGTTTCTCATTTTGTGATCATTAAGTTTTAATAAGACCTATTAAAAAATTTAATAAGAAAATTTAAATTAAATTTAAATTTTTTTCATCAATTAAAGTTTTAATAATAAAATTTTAAAGGTCATTACTTAGTAATGACCTTTATAAATTGTCTTTCCTCATTGTGGTTGTGTTGGTTGTTGACTATAATTTATTTAGCTTTTGACTATAATTTATTTATTTAGCTAATGAAAAGAATCGGACCTATCATCGAATCAATTCTCCAACTTTTCAAGCGACAAAAATAATATAAAAATATCGATATTTTTTCTCAAAAGAATCGATTTCTTAATTGATACTTTTTGTCATCCCTAATCTAAATTTCAATTCCCGTAATTTCAATTCTGATTTTACCAAGATGTAAAACTAATTTAATCTGATATATTACTTATAATTAGCAAAGATAAAGGTTGTTTAACTTTCATCCGTGTCGATCGTTCAAGGTATTGTGGAACATTCATGTTTCTTGTGAGCTTGAAAACAAGTTCTTGTCGTTCAAGACTGTCAAGAAACCTTGTGAGTACTACAGAAATTCACATAGAAACTACGGTGACTATACAACTAAACGGTGCATGAATAGGCTGGGGAGGAGGCAGGAAAAAAAAAACGATTTTTTTAAAACGTTTTATTGCTAAAAGATGTTGATTTTGCACTAGGTACGTGGAAATGTATCGCTTTTCAAAAAAACGCTGCAAATCATTGCTCAAAGGTTTATTATTTTCTGTATAGATCACCCTTCTGTATAGATCACTGGTTCTCCATCAATAGCACCTACCACCATCTGTATTCTCCCTTGACCCGCCCTCTCAAATTTCAGCTTCCTGCGTTCAACAGAAGAGAAAATGGCCTTGGAGCTCACTCAGCTGATCAGTGACCACTCATGCGCCTTCAGCATTCTCCATTGACCCGCCCTCTCAAATTTCAGGTTCCTGCGTTCAACAGGAGAGGAAATGGCCTTGGAGCTCACTCAGCTGATCAGTTACCACTCAGGCGCCTTCAGCATTCTCCTTTGACCCTGCCTCTAAAATTTCAGCTACCTGCGTTCAACAGGAGAGGAAATGGCCTTGGAGCTCACTCAACTGATCAGTGACCACTCAGGCGCCTTCAGCATTCTCCATTGACCCGCCCTCTCAAATTTCAGGTTCCTGCGTCCAACAGGAGAGGAAATGGCCTTGGAGCTCACTCAGCTGATCAGTGACCACTCAGGCACCTTCAGCAATCTCCATTGACCCGCCCTCTAAAATTTCAGCTTCCTGCGTTCAACAGGAGAGGAAATGGCCTTGGAGCTCACTCAGCTGATCAGTGACCACTCAGGCGCCTTCAGCATTCTCAATTGACCCGCCCTGTCAAATTTCAGGTTCCTGCGTTCAACAGGAGAGGAAATGACCTTGGAGCTCACTCAGCTGATCAGAGACCACTCAGGCGCCTTCAGTATTCTCCATTGACTTTTGATTATGGAAATTTGATTACTGGTTACGCAGAAGGCAAAACTGTATACAAATCGAAGAAATGAACAGCGATCGCATTTTAGTCAGAAAAAATTTCAACGGAGATTAGACCTCTTTTGCGATTCACACTCATGATTCTGTTTTATCGAAGGAAAACCTTCAAGTACTCGTAGGGACTGAACGGTTTGCCCTACAGAGCTCCGGGTGGTCTCAAAAATTTCTTAAAATTCAGTACTATTTAAAATTAGTGAAAAAACGATACCTTTATTTCGAGAGTTTTCGAGCTAGGGCACTCTTGAAAATTTCAACCCTTAATTTTCACCCCTTAGAAGTGACCTACATCAACCAAAAGCTTCGCGGCACAACTAGACCCCAAATGGAGCCCATATACCAAATTTCATCGAAATCGGTCCATGGTAACTAAGAAAAGTGCCGCGTACGGCGTACGGCGTACGGCGTACGGCGTACGGTGTACGGCGTACGGCGTACGGCGGACGGACGGAAATTTTTTTATTCGATTTTCGGATTCTACGTACCTTGAAACGTAAAACATCAAATTTTGAGGGGGGGTTAAAATTTTTTTTTTCTTGCTCGATTCCAAAGGCTTATTATTGAAAATAATAAACCAATATCCTCAAATTTGAATTTACTGTATAAATTACATTTTTAATTACGTAAATTGAAAAAAACTTGAGAAAACATGGGGTTCAAACGAAATTGCTAGAAGAAATTTTCCGTTGGAAATGCCTGGTGAAATCGAACCCTGAGGTTATGCCCAACTGTATATATGTTCAAATGTTTTTTGGTTTATTATTTTCAACTAGCAGAAAAGCCTGCTAAAAGCAGGCAAAAAAATTGTAGATATGTAAAAACTCCGCGCTGCGCGCCTCGGCGGGGGCTTCGCTCCCTGCACCCCCGGATGATTTCCGCTTAGAGCCTAATGGCTAAAATGTGACATACCTTGAAAAGATTTTTGCTCCCTCTCCCTCTTTATCTTTCTTCCACTGTAATATTTAAGATACCTCCTTATTCATAATGGCCTTGGAGCTCACTCAGCTGATCAGTGACCACTCAGGCACCTTCAGCATTCTCCATTGACCCGCCCTCTCAAATTTCAGCTTCCTGCGTTCAACAGGAGAGAAAATGGCCTTGGAGCTCACTCAGCTGATCAGTGATCACTCAGGCGCCTTCAGCATTCTCCATTGACCCGTCCTCTAAAATTTCAGGTTCCTGCGTTCAACAGGAGAGGAAATGGCCTTGGAGCTCACTCAGCTGATCAGTGACCACTCAGGCGCCTTCAGCATTCTCCATTGACCCGTCCTCTAAAATTTCAGGTTCCTGCGTTCAACAGGAGAGGAAATGGCCTTGGAGCTCACTCAGCTGATCAGTGACCACTCAGGCACCTTCAGCATTCTCCATTGACCCCCCCCCCCCCCTCTCAAATTTCAGCTTCCTGCGTTCAACAGGAGAGAAAATGGCCTTGGAGCTCACTCAGCTGATCAGTGATCACTCAGGCGCCTTCAGCATTCTCCATTGACCCGCCCTCTCAAATTTCAGGTTCCTGCGTTCAACAGGAGAGGAAATGGCCTTGGAGCTCACTCAGCTGATCAGTGACCACTCAGGCACCTTCAGCATTCTCCATTGACCCTGCCTCTCAAATTTCAGCTTCCTGCGTTCAACAGGAAAGAAAATGGCCTTGGAGCTCACTCAGCTGATCAGTAATCACTCAGGCTGATCGTTTTTCGGCAGGAAGTCCCATCGCTAAAACCTTTTCAAGGTTAAAAAATTTGATGTCGCGGCCTGGAATCGAACCCGGGACCCCCACGTTCGGGCGACATACGTACGCACGTACGTACGTACGGTTGGTGTTTTATGTATATAGATAATAAGCCTTTGGAATCGAGCAAGAAAAAAAAAATTTTAACCCCCCCTCAAAATTTGATGTTTTACGTTTCAAGGTACGTAGAATACGACAATCGAATAAAAAAATTTCCGTCCGTCCGCCGTACGCCGTACGCCGTACGCGGCACTTTTCTTAGCAACACTGGACCGATTTGGTTCAAATTTGGTATATGGGCTCCATTTGGGGTCTAGTTGTGCCGCGAAGCTTTTGGTTGATGTAGGTCACTTCTAAGGGGTGAAAATTAAGGGGTAAAAAATTCTAAGGGGTAAAAAACGCTGCAAATCATTGCTCAAAGGCTTCTTCACTCTTCAGATCACTTATCAGCTGAGTGAGCTCCGAACCCATTTTCAATCCTATTGAATGGAAGTGCTCTTCCAGGCGTCTCCTGCATTCGAGGAGATCTTCTTCACTCTTCAGATCACTGATCAGCTGAGTGAGCTCCAAAACCATTTTTACTCCTATTGAATGGAAGTGCTCTTCCAGGCGTCTCCAGCATTCGAGAAGATCTTCTTCACTCTTCAGATCACTGATCAGCTGAGTGAGCTCCAAAACCATTTTTACTCCTATTGAATGGAAGTGCTCTTCCAGGCGTCACCAGCATTCGAGGAGATCTTCTTTACTCTTCAGATCACTGATCAGCTGAGTGAGCTTCGAAGCCATTTTCAATCCTATTGAACGCAGGAAGCTGAAATTTGAGAGGGAAGGTCAAGGGAGAATACAGATGGTGGTAGGTGCTATTGATGGAGCACCAGTGATCTATACAGAAGGGTGATCCATACAGAAAATAATAAACCTTTGAGCAATGATTTGCAGCGTTTTTTAATATTATAGTATTTTCAGTCATAATAATTATAGTGAGTGGGCCCAACCGTTGACTAAATGAAACCATTCAGACGATAAACTATCGTCAATGGAGCAAGTATTGTGAATTTCATCAGAATACGAATCCCTGTGAGGTAACCCAAGAGACAACGTTGTAATCCAGAAACTATGAACATGATTGAGCCAAACATGATTGTTCTATAAGATGATGTTAATTATTTAGGATCAATAAAATAGGCGAAAACAGTATTGCAATTTGGTAGCTCTGTTTAAAAATCAGCGGTATTCCATCGTACCTACTTTCCCTGTACTTATGTTTCCTGTATTTTTAATAGTTGCTGATTCAAAAATTGAATAATGTAAACAGGTCAGTCTGAAGGTGATTGTGTCTGATAATACCCTTCCATCACATTGGAAAGATTGTAGTAGTCACGTTTATCAACAATAGGATTACGTAAACTAAACCCCACTGCGACCCTCAAAGGTCAATTGATGAGATAACTGTAATCAGCGAGTGGGGGGTCCCTTCACGAATATGATGTGCTCGATCGAAATATTTTTGGGTCAGACGAGATCCTCTCTTTCTTTCCATCTCTCTCACCCGATTCCAATAATATGGTAATCCCCATGCAACCAGTAAAACATTATCTTCCAATGACTGTAACTGTTGTTTTCAGATTGTTCTGATACGGGTATCCAACGATTCGTTAGATGGGTCATTTTATTTTAATCCGACGCGTTCTCGAGGATTTCCCCGAGGTCAAGTGTAGCTACTACAATGGAATTACGCGAGGAATATCCAATTAAGCGACCCTGGAGAAGTACCGTAGATTTCACGAAAGCCCAATTAGCGATAATTAAATACCAAAACGAATTTTTTACACTAACGAATTTTGAAACGAAACATTACGCCATATTCAATGTTATAAATGGTTACATTGAAAAATGTTGAGTTTCCATGAATGGGGACAAAATCGCTATAATATTTTCTAACCAAGTCTAAAAAAGTTGGGAATGTCTCTTATCTGAAATGTGTGTTATGCACCGACTTTTGTTTTTTCGTTTTAGAAGTTTGTATAGCTTCATAGCTGTATAGCTTGTTCCTCCATTCGACCGCCACACAACCTGATTCTGTTGTGACATTGTGTTCTACTGAATCTCATGTTGAATCAGATTCAAACACCATACATTTAAAAACAACCTATTTCCCTCTCTCCCTATTTCTCTTTCGAGTGAGGAGGGAAAAAACCTTATCAACTCTTCCCACCTTCGTTAGAAGACCAGTGGAAAAAAAATGGAAATAAAAATTGCGATAGGTAAGTACCAATGATGGAAGAATAAAACACAGGTTTAGCTGTTGTATAATTAAACAGATTTTACTCTTGAAGCGTTAGAACCCATTGGAATTAAGAATCCAATTATTGTCTTCAGAAATCCAATGTTCGTCCAAATTATGCTCCACTGATCATGAGAAATTTTAACCTGGTATCAATGAATATTTTTCAATTTTGAGTAGGTGGATTTCGCAAGTTGAGATTGAGTAAGATGACATATTATGGTGGTTATTTTCCAAAAAGTTAAAACCCATTATAGTTATACCATTGCCAGGATGGTGTCTACTGAACTGAAACATGATGACACGATGAAACTATCATTTCCTCTGTAGGTATCTAAAACAGCTCAACATACCGTATAGTATGAAAAACATGAGCGCAACTGAGTGTACAAAACATGAAGTTGGTTAAAAGGAGGAAACCGCTACCAACTGGGATGGTGTACTAATTGGATCTGTTCGAAATTAACCTCATAGGACCACATCCACAGTTCAAAGCAGCTCTCTAAATCCAATAGGGACTGCTTTATATCGCCAACTTATTTTAGAACGAGATTAGACACCATATTTGCGGCTACGAAGCCTTTTGGTTTATCATTTTCAATAATGAACCTTTGGAATCGACCAAGAAATTTTTTTAACCCCCCCCCCTCAAAATTTGTTGGTTTACGTTACAAGGTACGTAGAATCCAAAAATCGAATGCAAATTTGGCCGTCCGTCCGCTTCTAAAGTTGATGTCAGTCACTTCTAAGGGTTGAAAAATAGGGGTTGAAATTTTGAAAACGCCCTAACTTAAAAAAATTCGATATAAAGGTATTGTTTTTCCTTCAATTTAAGATAGTATTGAATTTTTATAATTTTTTGAGACCACGCGGAGCCCTGTAGGACAAACCGTTCGCTCCCTACGAGAACTTTAGGGTTGGATAGGATAAATCAGACTCACGACTGTGAATCGCAAAAGAGGCCTAATCTCCGTTTTTGGTTTATTATTTTCAATAATGTACTATTGGAATCGAGCAAGAAAAAAAATTAACCCCCTCTCAAAATTTGATGTTTTACGTTTCTGGGTACCTACGTAGAATCCAAAAATCCAATAAAAATTGTTTAGTCCGTCCACCGTACGCCGTACGCGGCACTTCTCTCAGTAACCCTGGACCGATTTGGTTCAAATTTGGTATATGGGCTCCACTTGGGGTCTAGTTGTGCAGTGGATTTTCTTCATGTTGATTGGTGGTAACAATGGCAAAGCCGTGTTCTTTGCAGACGAGTGACCTATAGTCAAATAATAAACCTTTGTGTAATAATTTTCATCGTTTTTGAGCGTAATATAACCATATTTGAGGGTGATGTTCCCAGATAGATTTGCAGTATTCATATCATTGAACTGGTTTCCCTTGAGAAGAGACCAAAACTGTCCGAATTTCCATTGATCCGAATCTTCTGGTTTGAATGAGAAGCTAGGTATTCAAATGAAAGAAATGAATCCCATTTGATAACACTTATTACATTACTCCTATTCTTCTTCTATTCATAACAGGATTCAAACTAGCCTACCTAAGCTCTCCAGAATTTATGATGTTTCAACGAAATCCCGGATGAGGGAAAATAGAGACTGTCCTTTCCTTTCTGTTCTCTTCTCCAGTAGAGATAATCCCTACTTTCCAGGTTTGACTTCTTGTTGCTCCCTAGAATCTTGGTCATTCTAGGTAAGCACACTTAAGAATAATCTTCAAGATCTTGGATGCTGTACACGTAGCGAGGGTTAGTTGGTTCATCCTTGAAGGTGTTGTTCTTCTCTTCGTGGTCTATTGTTCTTTAATATTGTCGTTTATTGTTGTGTTCCAATGTAAGCATAATTATACTTCATGGCTTCGAATCTCGAAGACACATTAAAGTCTAAGAATAACCGTTTCAGAGATTTCTAACAACTTTGGTTTTGAGTTCGTATGTGTAAACCCTTGTAACTACGAATGTGCGAATTGTTTGCGAATTTTTACATTTTTAGGGTTTACAACCTCAAGACCGTTCTCAATAAGATAGCTAATTTCACGACGATCCAATTAATAGGGGCCAAGGTTACGGGAAAAGTTGAAAAATCGTCAATGTAATCGTGTAGCAATCGTGTTGCTTTTGGCAACTCATATCATCATCAACGCGGTCGTGACAATCCAGTATCTCTTTGGAAAATTTGTCAGCGGTGCTGTTCAGTGGAACATTCATGTCAACCAACTTAGATAACGTTTTGATTTCTCACAACATCTATTCACTTTCACTTCTTACTAAAAACGCGTTTCACCTTCGAGCAGGAAGGAACTTCGTATCAATCGAAATCTATAAACTACCATCGGGATTATCTGCGATTGAGTGATAAATAAAAGAAACCACAGAATAAAAATCTTATCTGTGGAAATAACCTTACTCAATTCACTTCCAACGATAACTTACTTTCCTTCTCTTATTTTTCCAGGCAGGTATTTTCCCATGAATGTTGTCCCTTTTTTAAATTCTTTCAGCTCTCCCAGACTGTTACTTTCTGGTTCAATTAATCCTAATCCTGAGGGTTCAACACCACTTTGCATACTCGTTCCGCTCGAGCGGTTCGTGCTGGATGTTGGCGGTCGACTGGATTCGTTATTTTGGTGAATTGACGAGTCTGAAAGTTGAAGTTTCAACTTTCAAATAAGACGAAAATTGTATGTTTACCAAGTTGGGTGGAAAAACACGACTTTCTCACAAAACCCATACAAATCAGCACGTATTCAAGTCAAATTGTTGATTGAAATCAAAAGCCAACTAAACCCCGCAAAAATGATATCGAGGACCGATTATGATGGAATGTCACCTAAACGGTCACCTGTAAATTTTATCACCATCATTTGGAACTGGCTCCGAAATAAGAATTACTTGTTGATTGGTTCACGTTACGATCAGTGGGAGCCACAGTACTCGTGTGAAGAACGAAAAATGTTCAAATTGATCGGGGAGGTGTTTGTCAATTCTAAAGAAACAGCCAACATCGCCGTACAGCAGTTCTTCCCCAAACCATTCAAGATATTCGCTATTACGCTTGGGATTACTTTGACCATTTGCGCTCCTGCGGAAAACGGATCGGCTGTCAGAATGATCGGTGATATCAGACGTTTCTTATCTCTCTCTCCTAATTTTTAGGTGCCTGTGGTGCCTCGTGCGTAGAGGCAGCGGTATCGTTTGAGTCGCTCTTAGTCTGGAGGTCACCCGCTCTGGTCTGGAATGATCACCGAATTTCAAGGCTTATCGGACTAATTTCCTGCAGATTTTCAGTACAGCATCAAGGTTGACATGTTAATAGAAAGATGCTTGAAGAGGCTAGTTGTCAAAATTTAGAAAACATTAGAAAAATATATAATAATATAATGTTTGGAAACATTATAATATAATGTTATGTTTGGTTTAATATTTTCAATAATAAACCTTTGGAATCGACCAAGGAAAAAAAAATTAAAAAATAACCCCAACATAAAATTTGTTGGTTTACGTTTCAAGGTACGTAGAATCCTAAAATCGAATAAAAATGTTTCCTCTATCCGCCGTACGCCGTCCGCCGTACATTATAATATAACGTATTATGTTTGGTTTAATATTTTCAATAATGAACCTTTGGAATCGACCAAGGAAAAAAAAATAAAAAAATAACCCCAACATAAAATTTGTTGGTTTACGTTTCAAGGTACGTAGAATCCTAAAATCGAATAAAAATGTTTCCTCTATCCGCCGTACGCCGTCCGCCGTACGCGGCACTTTCTAGTTTCCATGGACCGATTTTGATGAAATTTGGTGTATGGGCTCCATTTAGGGTCTACTTGTGCCCCGAAGCTTTTGGTTGAGTCAGTCACTTCTAAGGGGTGAAAATTAAGGATTTAATTTTTCAAGAGCGCCCTAGCTCAAAAACTCTCGAAATAAAGCTCTTTTTGAAGATTTAAAAAATTTTTTGAGACCTCCCGGATCTCTGTAGGACAAATTGTTTGCTCCCTACGAGAACCAAAGGGTCGGACTTAAGATAAATCAGAAACACCAAAAGTGATCGTTGTTCGTTTCTTCGAGTTGTACTCAGTTCTGCGTTCTTAGCAACCAGTAATCGAATTTACCGATAATTAGGGTTTAATAATAACTCGAATTTTGAAATTCACAATCAAGTCTATCAGAAAGAACTAAACGCTTCACACTCGATTCGAAATCATAAACTCAATTTTAAATGCTTGCATACGAGTCTGCAACACATTGGGACATTTTCATGTCAACCACTACACAACAAGGTAGTGAAGTAAGGTTGTTAGTTCATGTACCTAAGCATCAAAGTTTTCGTGACGATTTTTCAGTTCATGTTCCAAAGCAAAGACATGAAAATGTCAATAATTCCCAATAATCCCTGTTTCTTTGAAATGAGTGTGAAGGGTTCATTTCTTCCGAATAAACTTGATTGTGAAGTAGGTAATACCACATACTATGTGGTTGATTGGTATCAACTATGGCTAGTAGGTAGTGACAATGGCAAAGCCGTGTTCTTTGCAGACGAGTGATCTATATAGAAAAGTAATAACCTTTGTGTATTAATTTACAGCGTTTATAGTGAAGATGCAGTTGATAGTGCCAATCGAACAAGAAGAGATTACGATTGAAAATATTGAAGAAAATAAATTCTTTAGAGGTACATTTAATACAGAAACAGACTTTCAGTAAATGGAAAAGAAGGGGAGGAAAAAAAGAACAAGAGGAGGAGATACCTAGAGAATATTGGGGAGACAACAACTTAAATTGAAAACTTCGAGATTATTAAGAAGAGGAAGAGTTCGTTACAGAGTAGAAGATGATACTGGAGAAGAAGCTACTCAACTTCATAATAAGCAAGTGAGAAGAGGACTCCTGTGGAGGAAGAAAGAAGGAAACCACTTCCTCTATACGGCACTCATGAAGCCAGACTGTACAGAATCAGCAGAAAGGAAGGAGAGTTTGTCATTGTTGTGATGATTCTGAATATTGGTTTTGAGAAGTTGATTAGGAATAAGTGATGTTGTGAATATTTCATATATTTGAGTTTTTGGAAAAAGAGTTCTTCATGTAAATACATCTTCGGGGTATATAACGGGGAAGGCGTGGTTGGAACAGAAAAAATGATGGATGGAGAAAATCAACATGATTGCAATTCATTCTAGGCACATGTAATTGGATATGTTGAGGCCCTTCTCAATTAGTAAAACAGATATGCTGTCAGTAAGAAAGCGCAGCTCCGAATTCACCAGAAGTTTTCTAAAAGCTGTTGAGCAAGTGCTCCAGAGGCATTAGTCCCTTTTGTTCCTCATTCACTCGAAGCGCCGTGCGTAATTAGAAAGATAGTCTTCCATGAGAGGAGTGGGTTTTCTCTTATCTCAGCGCGCGCCTTTAATACTAATATATTGTGTTCCTCAGTGAGGAGCATCCCGTCCCACACGAACTCGGCTAGCAAGCATCTATCGTGATTAGCCACTGATTCGGTAGATTTTAACGGACGATGGCCCATCAACCAGCAGTCTTACTTCGTCTAAATGAAAAGTCATTAGCCGAGCGACGGTTTACTGAAAAGTTCAGTCACCAGGTGGCTTTTGACAGCAAGTCAGTTTCAAAATTGAATCATACATTCTTGCTGTTCTACTGCTTGAGCACAATGTGCTCATGTCATGTAAAACATTTTACATTTTACATGTCATGTAAAACATTTTACATGTCATGTAAAACATTTTACATTTTACATGTCATGTAAAACATTTTGACCACTATTATAGTCCAACATGACATAAATATCATGACCTCATGGCACACCACATGGAGTCCAAAAATGGTATTTACACCACTTTATGCGTACTCACATAATATTTATAGCTTCTTCAAGTCCATTTTTGAATTTTCCCAAACCAATTTCAGAATTTTCCAAATCAAATACAGAATCAACCATTTCAATTTCGATTTTTTTTTTAAATTTCAGAATACTTCTTAAGGGAACTAATAGCCGGAGTTCCAACACCAACATGGGCCATCTTTTGTAGCAGGTGTGCTTGGGGCCGTGGGATATTGAGATGAACTTTGTACGAACTGCATTTCGTGCAGAGCTCAATATATCGGTCACACTGATCAATTGAAAGTTAAAAAATTGCATTTAGGTATGTATTATTTGGCCTAATTTTTGAGAACATCTAATTTAGATGAACCAGTTTCATTATACTTTTCGTGCTATATATTTGAATCGTATTATGAAGAAGAATCGTTTTCACATTTTGAATGTCGATAGTGACAATGTTGAACGTGTAGACGATACCAACCCACCCATAATAAGACCTGGAACATTGCACCGCCTCGACTCAGATGAAAGTCTCAATTTCCTTTGTAGGAGAGAACCTACAAATCGGATCAAAACTGACTTCAGTAGTTGTAGCTCTAGCTCTGAACCTCTGCCTCCGGCATTTTCTCAACGGGCTTCTCGTAGAGGAAAGTAGATTAAGTATTCCAACGAAGAGTTCATAGATTTCACAAGGATGGCCATGGTCTCAAGGAGGCGGCTGGAATTTTAAGGTTGAAACTGAAAACTGCATACTGGATCTCCAAAAGATTCCAAAATTCTGGCAGCGTACTGGTGATGGTCAAGGGGGTGGTTGGAACAAGCTCAATTCAAAGGTTCATGGTTGCATCGACAAATTATTAGAAAAACACCATGGTAGGACATTGCAGCGGATAGAAGAAATTCTGTCATCCAGATAGTGTAAACTTTAGCAAATCGAGCATCGAAAATGCACAAAGAATATTAAATATTACCAACACTAGGGAAAATTAATTAAACAAATTGAGTTACAGTTTTCATAATTGATCGGATTAATTCACCTGAAAATTTGCGGAAAAGATATCTTAAAATTCAACGATTGGGCTCCTACCAAAGGAGAATATGATATTATGAATATCATATTGTGATATTCATTGACGATTTGGGGTTTCAATCTTCTCTAAGGCTGCTTACGTCAATAGTTTCACACAAGATTATTGTCAAAATTGATGCAATGTCGTATTAGAAATTAAAAGTTTTTAAAATTGAATAGCTGATCGAGAATAGTTGATTTGTTGTTCAAAATTTGACCAATGGTTCTTGAGACAATTGCGTCAGAGATGGAAATTAAAGGGGACACTACAAGAAGGTGATGAATGTGTATTGGTAGGTGTTGCACAAAGGAGGTATAAGTCCGAATTCCATTAGAGAACCGACCAATCCTCAATTTTGTGAATATAACCTCATTATCACGCATATGGGTCGCCAATCCTTCTGGTAGTTGTTGTTCGACTCGAAGTACCTCAAATATGAACAGTTTTCTTGGTTACCCATAATTTTTGGTAAACCATGTAGTTTTAAACAATCTAATATTCAGTTCATGTTACCAATTTGGACAACGATGTGTAACTACGACTATGGAGGTTACTGGGCTCATGGTGGCTCTTCCTTCAGCTTGGTCAACCAATTCGTTGCCAATGTAACTTTTTTGGCCAGTATCGTGTATTAATTTGTTACTGAGAATTCTGAATAAAGCCAATTTTACTGAGAAATTTACTTGTGTCGATCTGACTGAATTTACCACCGTTGACTCTTTTTATTGACTCTACTGATGAAGGTGAATTGACTGATGGTCTGGAAATTTGGAGGGAATTTGGCTTCTGGTTTGCACAAAACCAAATTACTGAGAAAAAAATCTCTTGTCTACTCAAAACCAGGTTACCAGGTGAGTAAATTGAGCTACTAAAGCTGAATGATTTAAGTTTGTTACGGAGAAGTACCTTGTACCCTGAAATTACCAACATTCTATTTGTGTGAATCTCAAATAAATGTACCTATACTCACTGTGCCGATTTTCCATTCAAACATGAGCTGATTGAATTAAAGATCTACAAGATAAACTTGCCTTCTTGCTGTAAGAGAGATCGGAATGAAGATTTCGTCGAACTTTTGATTGCTCGTAGTCAACTAACCAAGAGCCAACTAAGAGTTCTAACCAGCCTGTGCAACAGGCTAAGTTTACCGATAAGTTCACATGCCCACGGTGAAGTAACTACGAGTACTTCGACAAATTACGGCGTGATGGGCCATACTAATTGTTTACTCACATAGCATCGGAAATTCGGAATGAATAAGTGGGCATGATTGAACTGGATAATTTGCTGAATACTCTGAACCCTCACATTACCGTACAGTTGGAAGGGATTATCGAAACGAATTTGAAGTCAGTCCTACAGAGGATTTTAGGAGTTCCGTGATGCGAACTACAATTCATCACCTAAGGCATCCATTCGCTCTTATGAGAGAAACAATGAATTTCTTAGTAGCCCAGGCAAATTAGATTTTCTCTGCCAATATAATGGCATAAAGCTGGAAACGATCTTAACCTACTTTGGGCATTTCATATAAGACTAATATGAGTTTGCGATGGTTTCTGTGCACGGCTTAACTCGTGAGAGCCAAAAAACCGATAAATTTTTGCCTTTTTCAGTTTTTGACTAATTCATTTGGCTAGTTCATCCTACGAAAAACTTCACTACATACTTACTAAATTGAAGAGCACTAAATTTCCCATCAAATGAGTACTAAAACGTCAAATTTAAAAAAAAATTTTTGCCATTGTTCCGACCTTTTTCTCCAAAACAAAGGAAAACAAAAAAAAATAAATAAATAAAATAAAATAAAAAATAAAATTAAAATAATATTTTAATAATTAATAACAGTAAAATGTAATCTTTTCCTTAATACTGTACAGATTTTGTAGCTTTTGTAAATAAAAAGAAAATCCAGACTTGGTGTATTTGTTTTTGAAACCTTTCATTGGGTACCTACTCGTCATAATTTGGACTGCCATGGTAATGTACTTCGTTTTCTTACCAATATGACGAAGTTGCCTCTAAATTCGAATACCTAGAAGAATATGTAAGATATTGGGGTTCAACAGTGATGTTATTCCCACAAAAAGCCTCTTAGCGATAATCCAGTGTTATGACTACTTTTGGGCTTTTGTGTGCATCTTTGCGTGAGAATGAGCGATTTTAAAATTTTAAGAGCTCTTTTTAGGCAAAATTGCATGCCCTAAAACTTTCATTGTATGTAATTTTTTTTATTGAAGGAGCTGTTTTCTGATCACAGTCGTTTGAACATGATCATAACACCCATTTTTGCAAAGTTGGTTAAAATTGAAGATTTTGACGATTGACCGTGATTAGATTGCTCGGCCAAATTTGACGTTTACAGTAAATATTCGACGGGAAATTCAGTGCTCTTCAATTGAGTGTATAGTGAAGTGTTCCGTAGAATGAACCAATTTTGAGTTGTAAGCCGAAAACCGAAAAAAGGGCAACAATTTCTCGGTTTTTCGGCTCTCACGAACCGGAAACTGTCGCAAACTCATATAGTCTTATTTGCGGTGCCCAAAGTGTATTCGGATTATTTCCAGCTTTGCGCTATTTTATTGGCAGCGAGGTCTTTTTTTGTTTAATTTGCCTGGGCTATAGGTGATAAATTAAAATTCAGATTATATCATATCCAACACCGTTCGGTCCCCCTTCACTATGGGTTGTGTCAGCCATACAAAAGCCGCAGTTACCATAAAACCGGAGTTACTACCGTTCCAAAAAGGGACATTGAGTACTTATCACACGAAGAAATTGAAACTATTATTCTATTCTAAACTAAGTACTTCGTAGCAAAGTGAGTTGTCCAAGCATCATAATAAACCTTTACATTTTACCCAGTGCAGTGCAGAATTTTCATTTCATCAATTAAAAACTGAATTTGAAAACTGATGTGAGTCTGATGTCACATAAATAAACGATCACCCTTGCTTCGAGGCACTCACTGCGAAACAGATTGGTGATAAATCGCGAAGCGGCGATTCAACAAAACGGATTCCCAAATTGGTCTCTCTCCTTTTTTCATACTTGCACATCCCAATCCATAAATATACAACAGATAATATTTTTTGGAGATAGAATCCCTCATCTGTATTCAAGAAGCGACTGGGAAGCGTAATCACAGTAAAATGGAAATTCTGTCGAAACCGTTTCCTCTTTGCAGTAGGTAGGATCAATCGTTTGGAAATTATTGGTTTGAAGGTTCATTCATCGCTTGTTAGCGAAGGGTGTGACTTGATTCTCACTGTTCTGCTTCTCTTCAAATCGTAATCAACCGGAAACATTTCTCTCTCTCTCTCTCTCTCCCTCTCTCTCTCACTCTCTCTCCCTCTCTCTATGGCTTTTTCACCAAGGTCTACCAGAACGATCTGGTAGCTTACGTATTTATGAGATCCCAGCAAATCAACAAGAATTGCTACTTCTCAGAGCCAAAAGATTTAGAGAGATCTCTCAATTTCTATTCAAATAGTTCTCCTTGCTCAGCATTAAAGATAGGTAAGCATTCAGGGATAAGCAAATCAAGGAAATCTGGGTCTTTCAAGACCTAAAATTTCACTCGCATTTTGCGTTTCGGTTTCGTGTTTGTAAATCTGTCAGAAACAAAATTAGTTTCTTGGGAATAAACCAAATGAAAATATTGAACGACTTACGAATATAATTTTGAGGAAACATGGGGTTAGTAAGTAATTAGACAGTTCCTAACGAGTTTCATCGCTGTCAAACTAACGTTATTGTGCGCGGATAAGTGAAATAAGTGATTGAAGGATTTTTTTGAACTACGTTCTCTCAGTTCCTAATGGTCTAAAAATGCTCAAATTCTGATGGATTTCTGATTTTTTTGTTGTTCCGGGAAAAATTAAGAAATTAGGAACACGGAAAGAGATCCAACTTTGATGAGATTTCAGTTAATACGTTTCATATAAATTTATTTTCCCACTGAAAGTATCATCTGCCAAAAGACAAAGGTCTTGAGTGGTATCGGTCGGTCGCCGTTCGTTTTAGTATTTAGCCAAATCGAAGGAGCAAAACGTTAAAAGTTGTACTTAAATTGGAAATTTTAAAGGATTTTAGAAATTGAGTAGTGCACGGACCAGGGGAATGGAAAAAAATGAAATAATGCCGCTGGAATCATCAAAATCGAAAAATAATTGCCAAAGAAAAATGGGAAAAACTTTTGAATAAACGGGTTTTCCATGTTTTCCCTTATTTCTTTGGCAATTATTGTTCGATTTTGATGATTCCAGCGGCAATATTTCAGTTTCTAAATTCCCTAGGTCCGTGCACTAATGAATTTCTAAAATCTTTGGAAATTTCAAGTTTAGCTACATTTTATGGAAAAAACATAACTGAATCAACGGTTTTTCCAATTTTTCACTGGCAATTATAGTTCAATTTTGATGTTTCCAGCAGCAATATTTCAGTTTTTCAATGCACTTATGAATTTCTAAAATCCTTTGAAATTTCCAATTCAAGTACAACTTTTTATGTTTTTGCGCCTTCGATTTGGCTAAATACTAACCCAGAACGAGGAACGAACGGCGACCGACTGAGACCCCCTTAAGAGATAACCGCTCGATTTTGCTCCAGTTTGGAGGAAGTTAGAAGTACGAAACATAGTATGAAGTAGGTTTCAGTGCCGTTGAATTTCATAGCACTCCTATCTATCAAGTTAGTGTAGTTAACAAAATGTTCAAAACCGCAAGAATGGGAAATAATTTTAAATCATATTGTTAACTCCAGATGTAGAAACATATCAACTTGAAAGAATTTAGGTACCTTTTAGTGCTGTGATCAACGGGACAAGTCGATGCTACTCTTTACGATTAAGTACTTTTTTCCTCGAATCAAAATATAAAATAGTATGGTAAATGTCACTATTAACACATTTTATTATGATAAAATAAACTATAATGTCCACCTCTCTCTATCAGTCGTCTATCTAACTGTACTAAACTAACAAAAGAGCTGACCAAAACCCTTTCTTTCAATCGGGTAATGCACAACGAGATCAAATGAATTCTGATTGGAAATGGGAGGAAGAACTTTCCAACACGTTTCAATTAAACAACCCCTTCAGCGAACGTCCATTAAGTACTTTGGAGACCCAGGAACAACATTCACGGTGGTTGAAAAGCGGGTGTTTCAACTCCCGAGGTGAAAGGCAAGACTCGATAACAGTGTTACGCACGTAGGCAGTTGGTAACCTAAGTCATTCGAAGCATCGCAAGTGCTGCCAGGATTCTGAGAGGAGTATTCTGTTCCAGCGCACCTCATTAATTTTAGTGCTTCAGCATTGAATCCGACGATAAATGCGATGAAAATGGTTCATAATGGCATCAAGTGTAAAGGACTATCCCTAGTAGGGGCAAAATCTTCAGTTATTGTCATTAATGATACTATATTATATTACGATGATATACCAATATTCAAGTCTTCACGAGCATGGTGAAACCAAAATACAATAGGTACTCTCTGATAAAAGTCTTATGACATACAAAACTTAATTTTTGCAATGCAAAATCAATGAACCACTTTCTGTTGGTTAATTATTTTAAATAATAAGCCATTGGAATTTTTTGATACATTCTGCAAGTTTCAAAGACTATCCAATAGCCACCAACTGCCGTTAAAAAAGATTTGAGACTGTGTCCTAGATGGTTAACTGTCAATAATCGGGACTTATTCAGTCAAAAATTCGCCGTCATTGCCTGGCTTTCTAAAAATTAATATATTATCATGCACTATAAAAACGCTGCAAATCATTGCTCAAAGGTTTATTATTTTCTGTATAGATCACCCTTCTGTATAGATCACTGGTTCTCCATCAATAGCACCTACCACCATCTGTATTCTCCCTTGACCTTCCCTCTCAAATTTCAGCTTCCTGCGTTCAACAGGAGAGGAAATGGCCTTGGAGCTCACTCAGCTGATCAGTGACCACTCAGGCACCTTCAACATTCTCCATTGACCCGCCCTCTAAAAATTCAGCTTCCTGCGTTCAACAGGAGAGAAAATGGCCTTGGAGCTCGCTCAGCTGATCAGTGACCACTCATGCGCCTTCAGCATTCTCCATTGACCCGCCCGCTCAAATTTCAGGTTCCAGCGTTCAACAGGAGAGGAAATGGCCTTGGAGCTCACTCAGCTGATCAGTGACCACTCAGTCACCTTCAACATTCTCCATTGACCCGCCCTATAAAATTTCAGCTTCCTGCGTTCAACAGGAGAGAAAATGGCCTTGGAGCTCACTCAACTGATCAGTGACCACTCAGGCGCCTTCAGCATTCTCAATTGACCCGCCCTCTCAAATTTCAGGTTCCTGCGTTAAACAGGAGAGGAAATTGCCTTGGAGCTCACTCAGCTGATCAGTGACCACTCAGGCGCCTTCAGCATTCTCCTTTGACCCTGCCTCTCAAATTTCAGGTTCCTGCGTTCAACAGGAGAGGAAATGGCCTTGGAGCTCACTCAGCTGATCAGTGACCACTCAGGCGCCTTCAGTATTCTCCACTGACTTTTGATTGTGGAAATTTGATTACTGGTTACGCAGAAGGCAAAACTGTATACAAATCGAAGAAATGAACAGCGATCGCATTTCAGTCAGATAAAATTTCAACGGAGATTAGACCTCTTTTGCGATTCACACTCAATATTCTGTTTTATCGAAGGAAAACCTTCAAGTACTCGTAGGGACCGAACGGTTTGCCCTACAGAGCTCCGGGTGGTCTCAAAAATTTTTAAAAATTCAGTACTATTTAAAATTAGTGAAAAAACGCTGCAAATCATTGCTCAGAGGTTTATTATTTTCTGTATAGATCACCCTTCTGTATAGATCACTGGTTCTCCATCAATAGCACCTACCACCATCTGTATTCTCCCTTGACCTTCCCTCTCAAATTTCAGCTTCCTGCGTTCAATAGGATTAAAAATGACTTCGGAGCTCACTCAGCTGATCAGTGATCTGAAGAGTGAAGAAGATCTCTTCGAATGCTGAAGACGCCTGGAAGCGCACTTCCATTCAATAGGATTGAAAATGGCTTCGGAGCTCACTTAGCTGATCAGTGATCTGAGGAGTGAAGAAGATCTCCTCGAATGCTGGAGACGCCCGGAAGAGCACTTTCATTCAATAGGATTGAAAATAGCTTCGGAGCTCACTCAGCTGATCAGTGATGTGAGGAGTGAAGAAGATCTCCTCGAATGCTGAAGACGCCTGGAAGCGCCATTCAATAGGATTGAAAATGGCTTCGGAGCTCACTCAGCTGATCAGTGATGTGAGGAGTGAAGAAGATCTCCTCGAATGCTGAAGACGCCTGGAAGCGCCATTCAATAGGATTGAAAATGGCTTCGGAGCTCACTCAGCTGATCAGTGATGTGAGGAGTGAAGAAGATCTCCTCGAATGCTGAAGACGCCTGGAAGCGCCATTCAATAGGATTGAAAATGGCTTCGGAGCTCACTCAGCTGATCAGTGATCTGAAGAATGAAGAAGCTTTTGAGCAATGATTTGCAGCGTTTTTTACCCACCAACATTTTTTTTACCTACCAACTTTTTTTTACCTACCAGCTAGGTACTACCTACCATACCATACTGGCTTCACACCTTCACAATCAAGTTTATTAGCAAGAACTAAACGCTTCACACTCGATTGGAAAAATAGAAAGCTTCATATGGAAATTTGATTACTGGTTACGCAGAAGGCAAAACTGTATACAAATCGAAGAAATGAACAGCGATCGCATTTTAGTCCGATAAAATTTGAATGGAGATTAGACCTCTTTTGCGATTCACACTCATGATTCTGTTTTATCGAAGGAAAACCTTCAAGTACTCGTAGGGACCGAACGGTTTGTCCTTCAGAGCTCCGGGTGGTCTCAAAAATTTTTAAAAATTCAATACTATTTAAAATTAGTAAAAAACGATACCTTAATTTCGAGAGTTTTCGAGCTAGGGCACTCTTGAAAATTTCAACCCTTAATTTTCACCCCTTAGATGTGACTGACATCAACCAAAAGCTTCGCGGCACAACTAGACCCCAGATGGAGCCCATATACCAAATTTGAACCTAATCGGTCCAGTGTTGCTAAGAAAAGTGCCGCGGACGGCGGACGGCGGACGGACATTGCAAATTTGGATTCTACGCACCTTGAAACGTAAAGTGACAAAGTTTGAGGGGGGGTTATAAAAATTTTTTGCGATACGATCACATAGGCTTATTATTAGAAATAATAAACCAAAAACGCTTGCATACGAGTCCGCAACACATTGAAACATTTTCATGCCCCCCCCCCCTCCACTCCTGACACATGAACTACATCGCCTCAGCTGATCTGGGAGCTCGATTTTCGCCTCAGCTGATCTGGGAGCTCGATTTTCGCCTCAGCTGATCTGGGAGCTCGATTTTCGACTCAGCTGATCTGGGAGCTCGATTTTCGACTCAGCTGATCTGGGAGCTCGATTTTCGACTCAGCTGATCTGGGTACCTACCTGTAAAGTACCTAACAACTTCACTTCTGATGGTCATAATCTTCATTGTGGCGACTTGGGACAAATTTCGTTAGCAAATTTCGTTGCAACAAATATCGTTGCAACAAATTTCGTCGCATCAAATTTCGTGACGATTTTTTTTTATGTGCCATATGAAAGACATGAAAATGTCAAAACGATACCTTTATTTCGAGAGTTTTTGAGCTAGGGCACTCTTGAAAATTTCAACCCTTAATTTTCACCCCTTAGAAGTGACCTACATCAACCAAAAGCTTCGCGGCACAACTAGACCCCAAATGGAGCCCGTATACCAAATTTCATCGAAATCGGTCCATGGTAACTAAGAAAAGTGCCGCGTACGGCGTACGGCGTACGGCGGACGGACGGAAATTTTTTTATTCGATTTTCGTATTCTACGTACCTTGAAACGTAAAACATCAAATTTTGAGGGGGGGCTAAAATTTTTTTTTCTTGCTCGATTCCAAAGGCTTATTATTGAAAATAATAAACTAAAAAACCACGTAGATATGGCAAATACAAATTTGGAAAAAAATAAAAATATTGATTATCAATACCTTAGTTTTGTTTCCAAATTTGTTTTTGCCCATTTTTTTTTTTAAATATATCTTTTGGCTGTATACCACTATCCAGGTTTTTTTAAAATCTATGGTTGTTGTCGAAAGACTGCTGGTGAATTCTCTGGGAAAGTTTTTGACTTTGAGTGTTCAGAGCACGGGAAAATAAGATAAAGAAGTCGTTGAGATTATAGATTGTATTTAAGAAGACTAAAACTACTATTTACACGAATATTTACAAAACGGCACTTTTATACACATAGGTAGAATTTGGGTATAAGCAGTGGACTGTGTGGTTTGAAAACTAAAAACGGAGTGAAGCTAAAATTAACAACCACCTCCAAAGTTCTGATGGTACATGGCAAGAGGGGGTATCGTGGTGAATGGTGGGGAAAAAGGCTTGGGGAAAACCCTTGGTGGGAAAAATATTCTGGCTGGTATTGGGAGTTGAAAGAGAGAATTGACAGGTATTGTGAAGGGATATACTGTGATGAGGATTCGGTGATGGTTAAGACGGAATGCGTGGGAAAGTTGAAAAGATTACTGAGCTGAAGTAGACAAAGGGATTGGCACCCAATGGTACGTTGACAGCGACCAGGTAGCCGCGTGAAAAACCCCAAAAACTAACTGTTCTAGCACATATTTTTGAGCTGATGCTCGAAACATACTGCCCCCGGGGACGGCAGCAACCTCCATATAACTGCAAGGAGTAATGGCTATTGACTGGGTAGAGGACATAGTTTACGAACAGGACGGGTGATAATCCCAGTAGATGTTGCTACATCTGCAGAACGTGCCACACCATAACGATCTGTGATTATGTTGGAAATTCGCCCAAGTCGCCACTCAGTTGTTGGAGTCCCGGAATCAATTATCATTACTACTTGACCAGGGGTGGGTTGGATACCATTACGGGAATTGCACCATTTTTGTTTTTGTTGCAAAGTCGTGAGGTATTCGACCGTCCAACGTTTCCAAAATGCCCGAGAAAGTTGTATAACGTGTTTGTAACGAGGTCCTAGCGTACGACTATCATCAAGAGTATTATCGGACTGTAGAGGTGGTTCAGCAATGGAAGGAAGGGCTTGGTCATTGATTGGACGTAGAATCAAGAAATGTCCGGGTGTGAGAAATTGTAGATCGTCTGGAGAAGTTGACATCCCTACAAGAGGGCGTGAATTGAGAATCGCTTCTACTCTTGTAAGTAGTGATATGAAACATTCCAGGGTTAGAATTTGCCCTCGTAATCCTGACCTAAGTAGTCTCTTCGCGGATTTGACGGCTGCCTCCCATAGACCACCAAAATGTGGAGCGGCTGGAGGAATAAAATGCCACTGAGTACCGTTAGAGAGACTTTCTCGAGTGACTGCAGATCGATGATCTGTGGAAGAAAGCAGGGAACGAAGACGACGGAGTTCTTCAGCGGCACCTACGAAATTTGTGCCATTATCAGAATAAACCTCACTAGGATTTCCCCTGCGGTCGCAAAATCTCCTAAAGGCTGCTATGAACGATGGAGTGGAGAGCGATGTGGCAAATTCTAAGTGTACCGCTTTGGTAGTGAAGCATACAAAGACTACTAAATAGGCTTTTCGTGATCTCTGCGATATTGAGGTTATACGAGGCGATGTTCGGAACGAAGTTGTGAGTAAGAAAGGACCAGCATAATCCACACCAACAGTATGAAATGCAGCCACAGGTCGCGTCCTAGTGGAAGGGAGTTGACCCATAGGTGGCTGAAACGGTATAGGACGGAATGTAAAACATTTGTTGCAACCTGATAAACGCCTCCTTACTACTCTTTTTCCATCCACAATCCAATATTTTCTACGCAAGAAGGCTAATGTTGAAGAGGGGCCAGTATGTAGATTTGAAATGTGCGCTTCATTTATCAAGAGGTCAGTGAGTGGGTGGTGAGACGGGAGGAGCATTGGATGTCTAGAATCGTATTCCAAATGAGAACTGGCTAATCGTCCACCGACTCTCAATATAGTATCTGAAGTATCGATAAAATAAGACAAGGATTTTCCTAGATGAGTTTTAATATTTCCTGATTTTGCTTCCTCAATTTGAGGTCCTAGACAGTGGGTTTGAGCTCGCCGAATCAGAGTTTTTTCTGCCCCGTTGGTTTCTACTACAGTTAGTGGGGGTACATATGTTTGAATAAATGAGGAGATAGATTTGCGAGGCAGGATTACTGAGAGGAGATGAAAACGAGACTGGCGGATAGTAGTAGAAGATTTTTGCCGAGCCTTTTGAATGAATCTCAATATCCACCCGGTAGTATTTCGAAGAGATCTGTATGATGAGTGGCGGGATTCTAGGCAATGGAATGTATCATCGAATAAGGGAGTAATTACTAGTGAAATCGGCTGGTTGGCTCGGACTTCTAACGAGACATCAGGATTAGCTAGTTCAGGGCGAACTCTGATAAGAGGCCAATCAAAGGGAGGATATTTGATCCATTCGGGGCCTTCTTTCCAAAGTGGGTGTTGTATAAGCTCTGAAGGAGTTAGCCCTCGAGAAGCGCAGTCAGCAGGGTTCTGAGAGGTACCTATGTGAAACCAGTGTTTGGAAGGCAAGAGCGAGAGAGTTTCAGCTACTCTGTTCCCTACAAATGTTTTCCAGATTGGTGCCGGAGAAGCGGTCAGCCATGATAATGTGATTGTTGAGTCTGAAAATGCTAGAATGTGACTCTTCTCGAGACTAGGGAATAATGGGGAGACCTTAGTGATGAGCTTAGATAATAATTGAGCGGCACACAACTCTAGTCTGGGGATTGTAAGGGTATTTTTGCCAATAGGGGACATTTTTACTTTAGATGCTACCAGTCGAGACCAATTTTGGGAATTTTGGGTGACTACTAAATAGACTACGCATGCGTATGCTCGTTCTGAGGCATCGGCGAACCCAACCAAATAAATGGAGCCTGAAGACGCTGGAATATGCCTTGGAAGTCGGAGTTTACTTAGTAAAGGGAGTTCTGCACGTAATTTGTTCCAAGAATTTATGATATCAAGAGGTAACGGCGAGTCCCATGAAAAGTGGGCATGAACTATCTGTCGCGCGATATACCTAGAGTTTACTATAACTGGGGCCAACCAACCTAAGGGATCGTATATTCTCGCTATTTGGGATACTAATTCTCGTTTCGTCGTAACGGGTTTTGTATCGGATAATTTATAAAAGAACTCGTCAGTTAGAGGATCCCAACATAACCCTAGTAATTTGAGCGGAGGTGTATTACAGTGATCATCCGTACCGAGATCAAACTCTAGAGCTTCATAAGTGGGGAGGAGGTGAGATTTAGGAATACCATGTAAGAGGTCTGGGTGGTTGGCTGCCCACTTTCTAAGCTCTAAACACCCTGAAGACAGTAGGTCACACAATTCGTTCCGAATTTGTAGTGTTTCAGTAATAGAATCAGATCCACCATTTATGTCGTCAACATAGACCCTTTCCCTTAATATTTTAGAAGCGTTAGGGTAGAAGGATTCATTAACGGAAGCCAAATCCTTGAGTACTCGTCCTGACAACCAGGGAGCTGATGTAGTACCGTATGTTACAGTACGAAGACGGAAATCTTTGATGGGATCATTTGGGTCGAATCTCCACAAAATTCTAAGAAAATTTGAATCGTTGTCGTGATGCATGATTTGCCTGAACATTTGACGAATGTCAGCAGTGAAAACATAACGATCGAGGCGGAATCGAGTTACGACATCACCTACGTCAAGTTGCAGACGGGGACCCGGAAGCAATAGATTGTTCAGGGAGTAACCCGTGGAAGAGGGTTGCGAGGCGTTGAAGACTACCCTAATCTTTTCTGGTGGATCCCCTGGCCTATGTACTGCATGATGGGGCATATAATATGTAGGGACACCAGGTGGAGGTCTATCTACCATTTCCATGTGCCCTTGAGAGAGATAATCCTTCATGAACAGATTATATGCCTCTCGCAGTTCAGGATTTCGTTTCATTCTCCCTTCAGCTTGGAAAAGTCTATGTAGCGCTAATGTTCTAGTGTCGCCTAAGAGATTAGGATTGTGCCGGAAAGGGAGAGCAACTACATAACGACCATCTATCAGTCTTTGGGTTGTTTTATTGAATATATCTTCAGCTGTCTGCTGGTCTGGAGTTAGTTTGGGCGCAGAGGGTGTTTCGTCAATTTGATAAAGGTGTTCCAAAAGTTTGTGGAGTTCGTTATCAGAGTCGCGTTTAGATGCAGTGGAGATTACAGACGGAGATGAGGGATTAGTTACATTGGAGGAGACTTTAATAGATGAAAATAGAGGATAAAGACTCGGGAGGCAATTGGATAATACCGGAAGTGCATTGAATGTTTTTGATCTAGCTAAGCAAGTGTTCTGTAGAGTGTTATTTACGATGTTGGATCTAGCAGAAATAGAATTATGATCAACTTCATTGGGACATTTTTGTATTTGGGAGAGAGATTTGGTTTCATTCAGGGTTGGGGAAATTTCGGACTGTTTAACTGATAGAGTTATATTGTCATGCGTAGAAATGGTCTGAATAAGGGGATGAAAACGCACAAGTTTCGACTTCTCGGACGAATAACTGCCAGAAACTACCCATCCAAGTTTCGTTCTTCTAGCTGTTGGGGACCCCCCAACGGGAGATATAACATTTTGAAGGTCAACTGATTCGAAAACAGCACTTCCAAAAATAATATCAACTGGTTGAGGCTTGAAATAATAAGGATCCGCCAAATCTAACGAGTTAATGTGGTGCCATTGAGAATGAGGGAGTTTGGAAGTTGGTATATCATTAGTGGCCTTGGAAACTACTCTTAGTGAAACCGGGAGTTCAGATCGATGGGGCTGAAAAAGGCGTAATGTTGTGGATCCTAAAACTGTCGAACTGGATGTACCTCCAACGCCTGATATACTTACGGGGGGAGAAGGGGTAATCATCAGTCCAGCTCTAAGGGCCGCCTCATGGGTGATAAGATTGACTTCACTACCTGTATCAAGTATGGCTCTCGACCGGTGCCATGTTCCCCCTGGGTAGCGTATGAAAACGCGAGCAGTTGGAATTATTGCCCGATCATCAGGGGCTTTAATGAGAGAGCGACTAGAGGATGGGCGAGTGTAGGAGGAGTTAGAACAGGTAGGCACCGGTCGGCCGAATTCTCAGGCTGAAGCGGTTAGAGAATTCAACGGAGAAGAAGAAAGAGTAGTTCTATTGGAAGATTGATCATTATTTGCTGAATTATTATAGCGGTTCAACGGGAGGTTTTCAACGGAGGGTAGAGGGGGCCAGGAGTTATGAGAATTATCATAGGATTCGAGATGTTGGTTTGCCCTATGATCAGAGTTATAGTAGGAAGTTACTGAAGCAAAATTGGAATTTTGATTTGACGGAGGAGAAGTTGAGACGTTAACGGGTGCATGTATCAATTTTTCGGAGGATGTAAACTGTGTATTCGAACGAGCTACATTTTGACCATATTTTTGCGGATTTTGATTGCCGATGGGGGATTGTCGAGGAAACTGTTGTTTAGGGGCAAAACGAGAATGGTTTCCATTGTCTAGATGAAGAAACGTGTGATGACGACCATTGCAAGAGAAACAATTAGAGTTAGAAGGACAGTTATTGACATTATGAGTACTAGCCAAACAATTCCAACATAACCGATGGGTTCCGATCAGGACTCTACGCTCAGCAACTGCCAACCGCCTGAATTCGGGGCATTTCCTCAATGGGTGCATTCCTTTACACATTTGACAGGGAAAGCGGACTTGACCTTGAGGGAGAAGGGGCCTGGAAGTGCCATGTACCATAGAACTGTACATAACCTGATTCTCATTTACATTATTGTGAGGTGGATAACTTGAAACGCGACTATCAACGAATTGATGCTTATTGCTAGTGTGATGCAAGTTTAAATTAGGATCATTATACAGATTATCATCATCAGTATTATCTTGAATAAATTGATCTGACTCACATGAATTATCTTGAAGTACCGAATACACGTTCCTCGTGGTGATCTCCTGTCTTCTTAGTGGTGGTCCAGGGAGGCTTCTTTTGGGGAGGTATGAGGTGCTTGAAGAATTCCAAGGGGTAATGGCTTCATTGACGAAAGCTCGTGCCCGACGTTGATCACTTTGCAGTTCGAGAAACTTCAGCAAATCCCTGAATTTTGGAATATAATCGGAATCTGGGTATTTCTTGTAAAACTCTTCTCTCAAGTCAGAGGGGAGTCGAGAGTATGCAAAATGAAAGTCTCTAAAGTCACTGGGATCAGGAATTTTCAGATTTATGACGGCAGTTCTTGTGTTGGTAATTTGTGATATGAAACGACTAATTTCATCAGCAGTTGCGTTATTCTTGACAGGCGTGACATCGAGAAAGGCTTTGAGGGTGGCCATAGCTGTCCTTCTTTTACCGGAATATTCCCTGATTAATGCTTCGTAGGCGCGATCGTAGTCAGCATCCGAGTTACCTACGTTGTTAACGATGGATAAAGGGTGCCCTGATAGATGTTCCCGTAAACATGCCAGTTTTTTTGCAGTTGGAATGTCCAGAGAATGAGCTGCTTTATCAAACATGGTTTTGAAGAAATTGAATTCAGTTATATTCCCAGTGAATTTTGGAATGGTACCGACGAGGAAATTGTGCTGTTTCATGGCCAAAACGGTTGAATCGTGGGCTGGAGGTGGCGAAGAATTCGATAGGTGGGGTTGTGGACTTCCAGTGGGAACAATGTATTCCCCAACTACTTGAGAAACCCGATGTAACTGGGAGGAAATAGCGTCATACCATTTCGTGCTTAAGGGTAAGTCACTCATTTCTGTGATATAGCTTTCAACTTCAGGGAACTCTTCCTGAGCCTCAGCAAAACGGCGGAATAAGCACTCGGCTGTGAATCTAGATGAAGTTGAGTGCGTATCAATTTGGAAACAAGCTTGCTCAATGTTGTACAACTTACGTGAGTAAGTGAAGAGTCGTCTTGTCTGGTCATTCACGAGGATATCTTGATCGAGATGATAGTTGTTTGAATCAGAATTCCGGAGGTCATTCTGAGAGTTGGAGTCATCATCTTCATTATTGCCTGTTGAGTGCCCGCTTCGGGTTTCAACCATCGTGAATCGAGGAGGTTTCTTGCGAATTTCGCGCTGGACCTGGAGTGCTTCAGCCGCGAAATTTATTGAATTTATCCGGCTCTGTGAAGGACCAAATGTTCAGAGCACGGGAAAATAAGATAAAGAAGTCGTTGAGATTATAGATTGTATTTAAGAAGACTAAAACTACTATTTACACGAATATTTACAAAACGGCACTTTTATACACATAGGTAGAATTTGGGTATAAGCAGTGGACTGTGTGGTTTGAAAACTAAAAATGGAGTGAAGCTAAAATTAACAACCACCTCCAAAGTTCTGATGGTACATGGCAAGAGGGGGTATCGTGGTGAATGGTGGGGAAAAAGGCTTGGGGAAAACCCTTGGTGGGAAAAATATTCTGGCTGGTATTGGGAGTTGAAAGAGAGAATTGACAGGTATTGTGAAGGGATATACTGTGATGAGGATTCGGTGATGGTTAAGACGGAATGCATGGGAAAGTTGAAAAGATTACTGAGCTGAAGTAGACAAAGGGATTTGCACCCAATGGTACGTTGACAGCGACCAGGTAGCCGCGTGAAAAACCCCAAAAACTAACTGTTCTAGCACATATTTTTGAGCTGATGCTCGAAACATTGAGTGATGGATATGGGTTGGTTGGTGCCCTCTCCTCACGCTTGACTGCTCCTGAGCCCTGATGATGAAAACATATTTTTAAAAGCTAGGGAATAAGGCGTATGTTTGGCTGAGGTCAGTCCCAATATTTGACAGTTCAATATACAGTGAGTCGATACACGCAACATCCAAGATGATTGCTTATTGATTTCATTTTTCTGATCAGTAGGAGTCTCGGTACATGTTGTGAACGAGCAGAAAAATATCGACGTAATCGCTGATTTCTCAATTAAGTTGTTGTTTGTCAATCTGGAAACTCATCATTACGATTGTGAAAAATCATATTCCATATTGGGGAATTTATCAACGGAACCTATACTAGTTGATATAATATTATTATATTATATCCAACGAATTCTATATTATCAAGATTGTTATCCTGTGTGAGGAAGCCCATAAGTACGTGATAAGTCTGAGGAAATAAGTATTCAGAAAAATGTGAGACAGCGCTGTGTCCTTTTTCCTCTCCTCTTCAATTTTTACTCGGAAGAAATTTTCCGAGAAGCAATTGCAGGCAGTCCAGAGGGAATTATGGTGAATGGGTTGGTTATCAACAACCTAAGATATGCGGATGATACCGTTTTGTTGGCAAGTAGTTTCAGTGACGTTCAGCATCTTTTGTTTTTTAGGGTGGCGAGTCAAAGCATGCAAATGTGGCTACGACTGAATGCAGCCAAAACGGAGTGAATGATCATTTCCATAACTTCAGGCCCCAATTTCTATGCGAGTTGGCCTCAGCGTAGTTCGTGACCAAAACTATAAGTACCTATGATGCTATCAGAAAGAGAATTTCGAGTGCACGCAAGACATTCGGTGCCAAATTTAGCTCGCCAGATGTTCATTTATGAAAATGCACAAAGTACTTTACAAACCGTTCTCTGAATCTTCCACTCCGTCTAAGGATCCTGCGTTGTTGTTTTCAGTATCTTGTTTTATGGGTTCCAAGCATGGAAACTCACGGAAGTTTTGTGCAGGATAGTAGATGCTTCGGAAATGTGGACCTACAAAAGGTGACAAACTACGAGGTATTACGAAAGTTGAAAGAGGAGGTAGAAGTAATGAGTAGTGTGAAGAGATGGGAGTTATTCTGCCGTGCTAAGCCAGAAAGTCGTATAGTGAAAATTTGACCAAATTGAGTTATTGGTACCCGGGGGTTTATGGGGTCGATTTCTATCGATTTTCGAAGTTTCAGAGTCGTATCTCGACTAGAAATGCCTCAAACAAGCCTCCCGATTTTTGCGTTAAGGCATGTTAACTTGATTATGCTAAGCAACTAGTCGTATCAGAGCGAATCAGAAGAAGAAAACTCGTATCTTGACACAGTTACGAGAATCGGCCTTAGTATTTCGACGATACGACTTCTTGCATTCTGATTCGACATGATACGACTTTTTGCCTCTGAAAACTCAGCATTTAGTGGTGACTTTAGGAACCTTCTCACTGTTACCTATCCAAATACTGCCTTGCTAAGCCAGAAAGTCGTATCTTGGCTAATATAATAATCGGGTTATAATTGGAAAACGTGGCCCAGGAGCAAACATGGTGGTTGCGAAACCTTCGGCAGTGGTTTGGTATGAGTTCAACTTCATTATTCCGAATTGCGGTGGATAATGTTCAAATCGTGAATTCGGAGGACATGGTGCATGAAGAAGTGAAGGAAGCTCACCGAACTTGCGTACCTACCTTCGGTAGTGAGGAAGCAAAAGTTTGTCTGCGTGAACTTTCTCTGACCGAGTTGTATGGCAAGGATGTATACGAAAGGTTACGAAGGCGAGAATTTTCCAAATCAGGCTGAAGAAATGGAAAAACTCCGGAAAATAAGATTTGTGAGACAGAAAATATTATGCCATTGTGTCTGTTATAGACACATCGAACTGACATGAATTGATACGTCATCTATCAACGTTTACGCTATACAGCGAGCTTACAATTAAGATGAGAGAGTACGACACAACTGCGTTAACCATAGTCTACTAGTATAATCAATAACTTTCCACTGAACGCCAATAAATGGGGTAGGATATAGGATTTAGGAATTCTCTCTAATTAGACTGCTTGGAGGATAGAGAGTTCCTCCATCAGAAGAACACTCGACATATCCAATATTTTGCTTCCGAGTCTACCAAGGTAGCGGAAGCTTTGTTTTCACTTTTCAAGGACGAAAAAAAAGTTCTCCAAAATCAAAATTTCCACTCGCGTTTTGCGTTTTAGACCTTTCTGAACAATTTTGGTTCCGTGTCTGTGTGTCTGTCTGTCTGTGTGTCTGTCCGTCTGTCATGATTTCCTTGTAACGCGCATAACTATACGAAGTCATTGTCCGATTTCTATGAAATTTTCAGGAATTGTGCAGGTTGGTGTGTAGACGGTCCCCTATGAAAATCATCATCCCCGGACTGATAGAAGCGACTGCTCATGCGCAAACGTGATTTCCTTGTAACGGCCATAACTTCTACATTTTCCATCCGATTTCAATGAAATTTTCAGGGATGTTACAGATTAGGGTTTACATGGTCCCCTATGAAAATCGCCACCTTCGGACTGATAGTAGCCATTGCGCATGCGCAAACGTGAATTTCCTTGTAACGGCCATAACTTCCACATTTTCCTTTTCGATTTCGATGTAATTTTCAGGGATTATGTGGATTAGGTTGTAGATGGTCCCCTGTGAAAATCATTGTCCCCGGATTGATAGAAGCGACTGCGCATGCGCAAACGTAAATTCCTTGTAACGGCCATAACTTCCACATTTTCCACTCGATTTCGATGAAATTTTCAGATTTTATGTGGATTAAGTTGTGGATGGTCCCATATGAAAATCATCGTCCCCGGATTGATAGTAGCCATTGCGCATGCGCAAACGTGAATTTCCTTGTAACGGCCATAACTTCCACATTTTCCTTTCGATTTCGATGAAATTTTCAGGGATTATGTGGATTAGGTTGTAGATGTTCCCCTATGAAAATAATCGTCCCCGGTTCGATCGAAGCGACTGCGCATGCGCAAACGTGAATTCCTTGTAACGGCCATAACTCCCACATTTTCAATCCGATTTCAATGAAATTTTCAGGGATGTTACAGATTAGTATTTAGATGGTCCCCTATGAAAATCACAAAGAATTGTTTCTCATAGAGGGATTCATTCTTAGAGGGATGGTCTCCTGTGAGAATCTCAAATCCTATCAAGTGCAAGTCTTCGATAGCTCAGAGGATAAAGCCTTGATATGAGCTCCTAAGGTTCGAACCCAGCCGAGGCTATGTATTTTTTTGATCCAATCACATACACCTACTCACTTAATTTTTCATCCGAATTTGATGAAATTTTCTAGGATTGTCCAGATTAGCGTGTAGATGGTCCCCTATGAGGGTAGTGAAAGGTACTTAGAGATTGGTGTTTTGAGATTAACTACTATGCATCGGATCATCTATACAATCGGGTTATGGATACGAGGAAGCTATGTGCCACACCTACTTGGTTTTCTCTTGTATCATCGTTGGATAGTACTCCAGGGTTCGAGATAGTTCCTATTGTTGGTGAAGAAACCCAAACCTATAAGTTTCGCACCACCGTCGTGGAAACCTATCAGCTCTTCAGCAGGACCCCATTTCTAGACCAACGATCAACCAGTCTTTCAGCCGTCATTTTCAGGAAATTTTCCATCTGAGGAGCGAATGTCGCATATATGGTGCAGACAAGTAGGGTGAAAGCGGAGCGCCCTTGAATACAGGCGTAGGACATAGGACGGGATTTGTGTATCTCATTCTTTCTACTTGATTGTGCAGATTTAGTTTCACGTAATGAACTGAGTAAACCTACTGATTGGTTAAATAATTTATTTTTGCATCAATCAATATGTCCTTGGTATTTTATGTGAGAAATCCATACATCATTCCGTTTACCCAACCACCCGCTTCACTTGGTTGATTTATGTTGTGTGTATCGACCCAGGGAAAAATAATTGTCAACTATCGGAATAGGGATCATCCAGAAATATACGCCGTTACTGCCTAGCTTTCGGTTAGTATATTTCCATCAATAACGCCTGCAAATTACAATAAACAGAGTCAGGCAAAAGAACTGGACGTAAAACAATCTTATACTACTCAATACAGATGGATCATAATTTCAAGCAAACTCTTCTTCCGAATTCTATACAGGTATACATTTTTTAAAATAATAAACTGAAACGGATACTCAACAAAAACAAAACATTTACTAATTCACACAATGGTAGTCAAACATGGAGAGAGGGCACCAACCAATCTATATTCTTCATCCGGTTCTCACCCAACAAGTAATGAACCAAAATAACAACAAAACAAAAAAAAAAAACAAAAAAAAACAGATTTCATCGTTAAAATTGAAATTAAAACAAGAAAAAGAAACCACACATAACTAACTTTGTAATCATAACCATCACAACTACCACATGGTAGTATGGTCACAACTACCACAATCATCTCCCACATCACAAACTGCCACACATCAGTCGATTTTTCAAGATCAAAAGTAGGTACCTAAAATTACATATAGGTAAAATTTCAAACATAACAATAACATACGAGTATTAACTTAATGTGTTAACTTAACTTAACCACCAAAAGACTCACCTTCCAAAGTAAATTTACCAACAGGCTCTCAACAAAAACAACAGATTTACAATTATAGGCGTATAATAATAGATGACAAGCAAAATTTATTGTGGTATGCATTCAACAACAATAAAAACGACTTACTGCAAACTAACGGCAATAATGTATTTCTGGATGACTCCAGTTCCGGTAGTTGACAATTCAATAAAGTAATGTTGACGTGAAATTTCGAGCTAACCAATTAGTTAAATTTCTGCTAAATTGGTTGATTTGAGTTGAATTTTTGATCTTTTGCTAAAAAAATTTGATTCGTGGTGTTTAAATAAAATGTCTACTTGCTTTCCTGGCGTTTCTGCCGTTGAGCTATGCTGTTTTTAGAACCAAAAACTTACACTAGGTAGTTTGTCTGATAGTGAACGAGATGGTTGGAGTTGATTGCTGGATATTTCCGCCCGTTGAGCAAGTGGGGTTTTCTATTGTAGTGCCTACAATGCCCACGCCACGACACACAAGGACAATCAAGACGGCAACCACCACAAAAAAACGCTGCAAATTATTACACAATGGTTTATTATTTTTAATTTTTCCATATAGATCACTCGTCTGCAAAGCCACCAACCATCCAACATGAAGAAAAACATCGATCGCATTTCGGTCAGCTATAATTTGAACGGAGATTAGGCCTCTTTTGCGATTCACACTCGTGTTTCTGGTTTATCGTACGTCCAAACTTTAAATCCTCGTAGTGAGCGAACGGTTTGTCCTACAGAGCTCCGGGTGGTCTCAAAAAATGCTAACAATTAATCTTAATGAATCTTAAATTGAAGGAAAAACAATACCTTTCTATCAACATTTTTTGAGTTAGGGCGTTTTCAAAATTTCAAAATTGATTTTGGAACCCTTAGAAGTGACCTACATCAGCCAAAATCCTCGGGACACAACCAGACCCCAAATGGAGCCTACATACCAAATTTCATCAAAATCGGTGGCAAAAGTGTCGCGTACGGCGGACGGACGGCCACATTTTTATTCGATTCTTGGATTCTACGTACCTTGAAACGTAAACCATCAAATTTTGAGGGGGTGTTAAAATTTTTTTTCTTGGTCGATTCCAAAGGTTTATTATTGAAAATAATAAACCAAAATGATTGTTCATTCGTTCGTACGGGCTAACAAAAAACTGTAATGCCCGGGATTTTTTCCGAACTCTTTTTCGTATTTTTACGTTGACAAATCTTTCTACCTACAACCCACAACAATGTCTACACTATCATTACTTACCGACATCATAATCCAGTCCTCATAGCGAATCATCAGAACGCTCAATTCGGTGGTCACGAACGACACATCTCGGGAGCCGAAAAATGTGATTTGCCGTACTCGAATCGTTCGTATTCCCGAGATTCCCCGCACTTAATGAACTACGCGTAGTAGCTGATCGACGTAAGTACGCGAGGAAACTAAAAGTAAAAAGGCCACGTCCGCGCTAAAAAATCAAGTTACCGTGTCGCATTACTAAACCTGAACACGTAGACGCAATCGCTTCGTAGCAGCTGAGGCACGTTCGAAGCCGAGCTGCTTCTTTTCCATCAAGTTCGATAATAATAGTATGAGCCAACGAAACATATAAGACGAAACCAAACAAATCCATCGTAGACAGTCCCACAATCTCAAAAATTAGACAGTCCCAGAAATTCTTTAAGAGATACACATCAGTCCAAACTCATGGTCACTAAGCGTAGTAAGTGTTACATGGTCACGATGGATACAAAAATTTGCAGGATAGATACTACCGAGTGTGAAAAAGAAAAACGTCTGCCAAGTTGGGTGGGCAGTATAGCTTCCTCACTCATTGTAACATGGACGTATAGAATCAGTTGGCGAAAAAATTATGATTCAAAGAGTTATTGTGTGACGTTCCACTACTGCCGAGTGAGTATTCTCACAAAATACCGATATTAAGACTCGAAATGAGGAATTCGGCAGCAGTAGGTACTACCTACCAGCTCAAACATCCAAGCGGCCTCACCACTCCATCGGTGATAAAGAAACAAGCGACGAGCGGGGGACCACCGATGGAGAAGAAAAATTGAATGAAATTCATTCTACGGTAATCCGGAATTGAGCATTTTTTCTATCCAGAGTATTTCTCGAGAATTTCTAATTCCCCAGTTATTCCGCTACTTCCACATCACTGCCTGCGTCTCCAGAGAAGAGAGCATTCATCATCTTCAGACAAGAAGTCAAGGATTTCTCCGCCATCACCACAGAACGGACAACGCCAGAACGGACAGCACTTGAACGGACTTCACTATACCAAGACAGAAGCTGAGTATCCGACAACTTACCTACTACATTCCCAGAGACATTTATACCATTCTTGATTCGCTAGAATATATATAATTTATCATCGTTCAAGATTTTCTCTTTTCTGTCGTAGTATTTGTATGGAGTGAGAATCTCACTCGTAGTTAGACGTAACAAGTCTTGGAACGTCTCATTTGGCATAAGCTACAAAATGGGTACTATTCTAGGGCCGTAGGGTCAAAAGAAAAGTATTTTGGATATCTTTTTACATTAGGTCAACATCTAGGCTCTTATGAGGATGAGTTTGCTCTAATTTCCGAAATCAGTAGGCATTTCCATGACAGGATCCTCGATGCAGTAATCTCGCGGAAAATTGATAACGCTGACGATTTCATAAATCTACTTATAGAATATGACAATCCTAGGTGTAATTACAACATTACCAATGCCTCTAATAAAATAACGGGTGAAAGTTCACCAAAATCATTCAATAAAGATCCCAAACTACGAGATAGCAAACCTTCAAATACTTTTTATAATAGGAGTTCGACCAAACCTCAAAGTAATTCCAAGCATGTAAGAGAAATCCAATTCGTAAATGAAGATAATCCCTCTGAAAATGAATGTACCAATTCTATCGTTGTAGAAAATGAAAATGTTGCAAAAAACGGGAGGATGGGATCATCAATGAACTATTCAGTATAAGATCAATGTTTGAAAATAATCCCATATTTGATGATCCCGAAACAGTAAATAATAATTTGATTGCTACCCAGGTTTGTCCAATAATACCGATTACTATAGGTAATTCTGAGGAGAGTGCTCTCGTTGATACAGGGAGCGAAATTTCGTGCATTTCGAATGAATACGTGGAGTCAAATCCTAATATATTTACAGACATGATGCGTTTACCATTAGTTAAAGTTTCCATTCGCGTTGCTATAAGTAAATCGCTATTTCAGCCCAAACAGCAAATATTTCTTCCCATAAAAATAAACAATTTTCTATTCGAATATCCATTCATTGTAATACCAAACCTAGCAAATAAAATTATAATTGGGGCTGATTTTGCAAAACAATTTTGGGCCACCATAGATTTTAAAAATAATATTGTGAGTTTCATTGACAATCATATGAACAAGGGAGTATCGGTCCAGTTTAGTCGATTGGATAAACAAGTAAATGTTCAATGCCTAGAAATCAAAACAAATGGAGTGAACCGACTCGGTGAGAAAAAACCAAATCCCAGTATAGCAAGTCAGGTTGATCTAAGTGAATGCATGCTCGAAACAAATGAAAAAGAGATATTCTTGAAGACATTGTCAGAATTTGCAGACGTATTCTCAGAAAGTCCTGGCCTTACTAAGGTATATATACATCCTCTCCATCTGACTGACACCCAACCATTTTTCCATCGTTCTTATCCAATTCCAAAACATATGGAACCAGCAGTGGATGCAGAAATTGATAGAATGCTTTCCCTTGGGGTAATTGAACGTAGTGACTCACGTTATATCAGCCCAATGGTAGTAGTGAAGAAACGAGATGGGACTGTACGGCTTTGTCTAGATGCTAAATTTTTGAACACCCGTTTACTTCCCGATCATGAAAGACCTCTAACTATGGAACAAATTTTTCAGAAATTCAAAGCTACAAAAATAATGTCCACAATTGATCTTACAGCCGCTTTTTGGCACGTACCTTTGGTCCCAGAACACAAGCAATATACAGGATTTATGCATAAAGGGGAGATTTACAACTTTGTAGTTGTCCCTTTTGGCTTGAAAACCTCATTGAGTGCCCTCGTCAGAATGTTGAATTCAATAATTCCACAAGGATTAAAAGATCATTTAATTAATTATGTCGACGATTTGTTTCTCCATAGCGAATCATTTATTGAACATATAAAAATTCTACGACATCTTTTTTCCACATTTAGACAACATAACATCAAAATTAATTTGAAAAAATCTAAGTTTTTTCGAAAATCTTTGGAATTTTTAGGTTATACGTTCACTCCTTTTGGTGTTGAAACTAGTGAAGATAAAATAGAAGCAATCAGTAGATACCCAGTTCCCAAAAATGTCAAGGAAATACGTAGGTTCTTGGGATTCATAAATTATTATGCTCGCTTCACTAGCGGAATATCAGAGTACGCAGCCATCCTAAATGAACTTGTTAGGAAGGGAGTAAAATTTAAATGGTCAGAAAAGTATGAATCAGCATTTGAGAAAATAAAAGAACTATTTATTAAAAAGATAAAATTATCTCATCCCGACTTCAAGAAACCATTTTACCTGCATACCGATGCGAGTGGGTTTGCTGTTGGGGCAGAGCTTTATCAAAAAGATGAGAGTGGATGTGTTAAGGTGATTTCGTTTGCCAGTAGAGTGTTGAAGCCAATAGAGATTACATATTCAGTTACCGAACGCGAAATGATTGCAATAATATTTGGAGTAAAGAAATTTTTCACATATCTAGCGGGTTCAAAGTTTTTCATCATGTCAGATCACAAAGCATTGTCATTTCTACAGCGATCCAAGCCTACCAACGCTCGTATCACACGTTGGCAACTTTATTTACAATCATTCGACTACGAAATTTTGTACTGTAAAGGTTCCGAAAATATTGTGGCCGATGCATTTTCCCGCACAGTAAATGATGGTGCATGTGCGGTCAATGAGAATACGATTTACCATGTAAGAACAATAGATTTGGCAAAAGTAAGCAAAAATTTTATTTGATGAAAAACCTCCCAACGTTACAACTACAAGACCAAGATTTAAAGATAATATTTGACAATATCAATGATCCTAAGTTCAGCAGCGAATTTCGAATTATTGGCAACATTCTATTCAAAATTACTATGCATGGCCCCAGAATCATGATCCCCAACGAATATATTGATACAATTATATCTCTCGTCCATGTATATTATGCACACATAGGAGTAAATAAGTCTCAACATTTAATTTCTCAGCAATTTTACTTTAGGAAAATGAGGAAAAAAATTAAATATTTGCTAGAATCTTGTCACAGTTGCCAGGTAAATAAATTTCAAACAAACGTAATCTTGTACCCTTGAGATCCATTCACACTGAAGCCCCATGTGAACTAGTTTCGATGGATTTTTATGGTCCGTTACCAGCCAGTAGAAGTAATTTCAAACACATATTGGTGTTAATTGACAATCACTCAAAGTTTGTAAAATTATACCCCATTGTAAACAATACCACTGCTGCAGCAATCAAATGCATGAATCAATATTTGAAAATATCGCATCCAAAACGAGTCTTGTGTGACACCGGTTCACAATTCACCTCAGTAAAATGGAAACAGCATTTAGACAAACAAAACATAAAATTAACATTAATTCCAATTAGACACCCTCAGCAAAATATTTCAGAAAGGGTAAATCGCGACCTCGGAAATTACTTTCGTGTTCTTGTTTCAGACAGGCACAACAAATGGGCCAATTTTTTAGAGCACATTGAGCATATAATAAACAGTACAGTACATTCAACGACTGGGGTAGAACCAAACATAGCACATTTTGGTCTACAGGTACCACGAGTTTGGGATGAACATCTCCCGCATGTTGGTACATCTCAGGTATTGAATATGGATTTGGCTAGAAAGATTGGTGATAGAATACTGAAAACAAGATTAAAAAAGAATGAATTTGCAAACAAAAAACGTAATCAGTTGGATTTCACAGTAGGAGAATTGGTCTTGGTGGTGAATTTGAGGATTAGTAATAAATCCGAAAAGATCACAGCTAAAATGTTACCACTGAAAGAAGGTCCCTATGAAGTCATTGAGATTTTTGGTAACAACACATATTCTTTGTGTCACATTGGTCAGTCCTGTAGAAAGAGAGGCACCTTTCATGCAAATTTGCTGACCAAATACATACATCCCCGTCACGCTATACTACAGAATAAACCGGAGCTCTGATTACTAATGTGATGAGCTCGCAGTAGTGGTGGGTTGTGGAACATACCTTTGTTGGCCTTTGCATGTTGTGACAATGTTGGATGCACAAAAAAAAAAAAATATATATCTTGCTTACGGTCTTCAACCTTCGAAATATATATTTTTGTTCTTCAACGGGGGGGCCTAATGTGACGTTCCACTACTGCCGAGTGAGTATTCTCACAAAATACCGATATTAAGACTCGAAATGAGGAATTCGGCAGCAGTAGGTACTACCTACCAGCTCAAACATCCAAGCGGCCTCACCACTCCATCGGTGATAAAGAAACAAGCGACGAGCGGGGGACCACCGATGGAGAAGAAAAATTGAATGAAATTCATTCTACGGTAATCCGGAATTGAGCATTTTTTCTATCCAGAGTATTTCTCGAGAATTTCTAATTCCCCAGTTATTCCGCTACTTCCACATCACTGCCTGCGTCTCCAGAGAAGAGAGCATTCATCATCTTCAGACAAGAAGTCAAGGATTTCTCCGCCATCACCACAGAACGGACAACGCCAGAACGGACAGCACTTGAACGGACTTCACTATACCAAGACAGAAGCTGAGTATCCGACAACTTACCTACTACATTCCCAGAGACATTTATACCATTCTTGATTCGCTAGAATATATATAATTTATCATCGTTCAAGATTTTCTCTTTTCTGTCGTAGTATTTGTATGGAGTGAGAATCTCACTCGTAGTTAGACGTGTCAAGTCTAGAAACGTCTCATTTGAATACCAAAATATTGGCGATAATATGCGGGATAGGGTTGCAGGTATTAATGTTTATAATAGTGTTGTAAATAGTTGTGGTAGGATATAAACCACTGAAATAAAAGAACGAAAGAGTGTAGGTATAAAATAAAACTACGAAGTTATGACGATAATGATTATTATTATTCAATACTAAAACTATAATAGGTGTACGTATTAGGATTATGGGTATTAATTTGTTATATACTCGTAATTTGAGTTTTGTTTGAAATTAAACGAAGAATTTTATTATTTTATTTAGCGGTCCACCGTCTAGGACCTAACCCACACAATCCCTGAAAATTTCATCGAAATTGGTTGAATAGTTGCGGAGTTTTGGTTGTAACAATAAATTTAAAGTTCGCGCATGCGCAGCGGCTATTGCTTGACCAATTTGATTGAAACTTATAGGGTGTCTCTTAAAAGTTAGTCCCTAACTAACCTCCAAATTTGAGCAAAATCGGTTCATTAGAAACCGAGAAACCGAGGTTCCAGGAAATTCACGTTTGCGCATGCGCACTCGCTCCTAAGGTCTGAAGGTGCTGAAATTGATAGGGGACCGTCTAGGACCTAACCCGCACAATCCCTGAAAATTTCATCAAAATCGGATCACAGGTTAGTATAGTTTTGCCCGAGACAAGGATTGACCACAGACAGACCGACAGACAGACAGACACGGAACCAAAATTGTTCGGGAAGCTCTAAAACGCAAAAAGCAAGTGGAAATTTTGATTTTGGAGGACATTTTTTTTTTTTTTCACTTCTTTCACGAATACAAAGCTTCCCTACCTTCGGTAGTCCGCTGGAAATCATTACATAACGGTTTATTATTTTCTTGTAAAAATGAACCATCTGCATAGAGCGCGCCTTTTCCGTTAGTAACTAGTGTCAAAAACGTAGTAATCTGAGAGTTGCAGGTGCCATCATTTCGAAATTTGGATCTTGGTTGCTAAGGACTCCCAACTGAGTGCAACACAAAACGCGTTAATATGAAACGAAAGATAATTGGATGCAATCAGCTGAAATTTGAATTGAGATTAGGCTTATCCAGTGAACAGTACTTTGCGATTCATTCATGAACAGAAAAGGTTAAATACGCCTAAATAAAGTAACAAACATAAGTGAAGTGTTTTTGATTTATTGAAAGTCCAACTCTCATGTTCTCATAGGGAACGAAGGATTTGTCCTACAGAGCTCTTCGTGGTCTCATCCGATTCTAAAAAGTCCATTCTATTCTAAATTTGTGAAGAAACGAGAGCTTTTGAGCGTTTTGAAAATGTTAACCCCTATTTTTCACCTTTCAGAAGTGACTCACACTAACCAAAAGCTTCGGGGCTCGACTAGATCCGAGCACATATACCAAATATCATGAAAATCGATCCTTGAAAACAAAAGAAAAGTGCAAATACGGCGGTAGGACGGATTTCTATAGCTCAATTTCAATGGGTAATTACTGAAAATAATATACCTATCAAAATTAGGTGAAAATATGACACATACATATGACATAATATGTCATATGTATGTGTCATATTTTCACCTAATTTTGATAGGTATATTAGAACTTAGCTTATATTAGAACATATAAGCTTATATAACATATAGCTTATATTAGAAACCTAACTTATATTAGAACTTAACGAATTTAGCTTTATGGTGCAGTTGGTGACATTCTGCTCATCTATACAATGTATATTATACATGTATTAGATGGAGCAGAATGTCACCAACTGCACCATAATAGCTAAATTCGTTGCCAACATCTTCATGAATTTCTAACCATTTTTGGAAAAACTATTTTTTTTCCCTTTAAAAAAAAATTCTTCAGTTCTTACAACTCTTTGCAACTTTGAGCAACATTTGAGCAACACTAATCTGAGAACTCGCAGGATTTCTATAAAAAGAGTGGTACAATTTCAAAGTTTTCCGAATCTACGTTAATTAAAATTGTCTGCTGTTCTAGTACTTCTTAGTTGATGCTTTTAAACAAGGACTATACAGCTACTAGGACTACATATACACTAGTCTAACAGCATTCTTAATGCTGATTTCGATAATGTAGTTGAGAGTTGAGAAAAGTTTTTTTAAGAAGGGGAAATTTGGGATTTCATGGAAAAATCTGGTTTTTCAAAAAATGTGTAAAAATTTATTTATCGTGAACGGAGTGATGTTGGTGGGATTCTATTTCACTTCCCACGCTCTTTCTTTTTTTTCTGTTTTGTTACACTCGAACGTATCCACTCTTAATACATCTTCCTTGCAATGCTCTCAAAGGTTTCTAATTTCAGTGTTGAATGTTAATTGCACTGCGAGAATATAAAATCACGTGGTGTCCAAAAATCTTCCTGCACGATTGGGCGTTGCTGTTTTATGCTCTCTCATCAGATGGTTGAATAATATTATCAGCTAAGTTTAGGTTATTTTCTCGTATTTGGAAATTTGTACTTGGCTGTTTGATTCAACTACCTAGTATGTTGAAAATCGTAGCATGGTTTTGGTTTTGCCTTCAAGGTGATTTGGGGTGAACCCAATGAAAAAAACGCTGCAAATCATTGCTCAAAGGTTTATTATTTTCTGTATAGATCACCCTTCTGTATAGATCACTGGTTCCCCATCAATAGCACCTACCACCATCTGTATTCTCCCTTGACCTCCTTTCTCAAATTTCATGCTTCCTGCGTTCAATAGGATTGAAAATGGCTTCGGAGCTCACTCAGCTGATCAGTGATCTGAAGAGTGAAGAAGATCTCCTCGAATGATGGAGACGTCTGGAAGAGCACTTCCATTCAATAGGAGTAAAAATGGTTTTGGAGCTCAATCAGCTAATCAGTGATCTGAAGAGTGAAGAAGATCTCCTCGAATGCTGGAGACGCCTGGAAGAGGACTTCCATTCAAAAGGATTGAAAATGGCTTCGGAGCTCACTCAGCTGATAAGTGATCTGAAGAGTGAAGAAGCCTTTGAGCAATGATTTGCAGCGTTTTTTACCCACCAACATTTTTTTTACCTACCAATTTTTTTTTACCTACCAGCTAGGTACTACCTACCACACCATACTGGCTTCACACCTTCACAATCAAGTTTATTAGAAAGAATTAAACGCTTCACTACTCGATTGGAAAAATAGAAAGCTTCATATGGAAATTTGATTAATGGTTACGCAGAAGGCAAAACTGTATACAAATCGAAGAAATGAACAGCGATCGCATTTTAGTCCGATAAAATTTGAATGGAGATTAGACCTCTTTTGCGATTCACACTCATGATTCTGTTTTATCGAAGGAAACCCTTCAAGTACTCGTAGGGACCGAACGGTTTGTCCTACAGAGCTCCGGGTGGTCTCAAAAATTTTTAAAAATTCAATACTATTTAAAATTGGTGAAAAAACGATACCTTTATTTCGAGAGTTTTCGAGCTAGCTTAATTTCAACCCTTAATTTTCACCCCTTAGGAGTGATTGACATCAACCAAAAGCTTCGCGGCACAACTAGACCCCAAATGGAGCCCATATACCAAATTTGAACCAAATCGGTCCAGTGTTGCTAAGAAAAGTGCCGCGTACGGCGTACGGCGGACGGACGGAAATTTTTTTATTCAATTTTCGTGTTCTACGTACCTTGAAACGTAAAACATCAAATTTGAGGGGGGGTTAAAATTTTTATTTTCTTGCTCGATTCCAAAGGCTTATTATTGAAAATAATAAACCAATAAATTCAACGATAGGAAATTCCTTGTTTATTACAAGAATTTGGTGCAAAATATGAATACAATTATTTTAGTGGGATAATATCACATAATATTTGTATTATATAATGAGACAATTTATAAGAAATAGAAAAACAACTGTTCTTAGCTGCGTGAATACAGTAAATGTACCTCCAAAATAATGATCATAATGCTTCACTAAAGAAGAACTTAATCTATTTATAAGTTCAGCACAGTACGTTATCACAAGATTTGTATTTTTAAAATGAAAATATGATCTCAAATAAGTTGTTGTGGAATGATGTAACTTTCAATTCGGAACATAAAAATACGTCTTGTCGGATTCATAGATACTGTGATATTATTCATTACGTTATTGGGAGCCGGAAGGGAGAGGAATGGTGGAACCACGGCACCAACCTGTTGCAGCTGTTGGGAGGTATAGTGGAGTCAAGGAACAACCTTTGAGAAATTGGGACAGGAACAAGGCTCGCATGGACTCGATTTATCAGCTTCCGATGAGAGACTTTCCGTCAGACCGCGGCTCAATTTGGAGTGCCCCCTTCACTTGCAGACATCACTACAACTGAAAAGGGCATCCCGAAAATGGAGTGTACAACGACTACAAAGAGTGATTTTTGTCCTCCTTCTTTAGACAGGTACATGAAAGTTCAAGGGGTTTGTCCAGAAAAAGATTATCCGTCTTCATCCGGCTTAGAATACTGTCCAGGGCGAGAATCCACTTCAAAACCTTCACCACAGTTTCCTGATCGTGTCCCACCTATGCCGCGGTCCGCGAGCACTTGTCCTGCTACCCTACAATCATTGTTACCCAAAGTAGGGCCTGTTCCTCAATTGAAATATCCACCATCAATTCCTTACAATGGAGCGAGAGATGGTGAGTTCCCTACCACTTCGATGCCTCATCTTGGTCGCGGTGGTGCATATGAAAAGGACGGATACGAAGAACCAGATTACAAACCCAATGTTGACTATCTCTCAGCTAAAAAAGGATTCAAATGGCCTACATCACCTGAACAGCAGTACAGCCCACGTGTGGAGGAAAGAAAAGTACCGTATGAACCCTCGCAATTAAACGCTGATTTTTCAAACGATAAGAATGATCAGCAAACTGTCAATAACAAAGTCGTAGATTACTACAAGTGTTTGGAAGATCAAGGAGGAGCGGGAGATTTCAGTAGACCATTTGTTGACTACCCAGTAGAGTCAGAAGATCATGCTGAGAAAAGAAAACTACATGATGCCATGTTGGAGCGTGCACGTCGTGAATACGAACAAAATTTAGGAGTGCCCGGATCCACTACACCACTGATGAAGGCAGGAGCCAATCCTCCAGAGGCTGTTGCTCACTACAATGTTCCAGACTACACTCAAGGTTCCCCAGCTGGTGGTACCATTCGTGCGAGGTTCGGTGCTCCCTCCCGAGATATGAAAGTGCCCATAACAGATCCATCGTACCCAAAACCCGAGTACAAAATGCCACCGCAGGAAGCAGGCCTGACAAAATCAAATTATTCCGTTGGTCTGGACGAACACAGAGGAAACGCTGGTGTCAGTTATACGCCACCTGTGCGCTACCCAGACAAAATTTATAACGCAACAAGGCACGCTGACCCCAATCAAACTGAAACTTCTTCTCATGCAGGCGGCGGAGCTGCCGAACGGTACATTTCATCAATCATCGAAGATCGGGACAAATTAATGCCCACCTCCACCCAACCGATGATTCAACCTGACGAAGGAAGGCCGGAATTGGCGCAACCCTTCGGTGAGTCGCTCGAAAAAACACCCCCTGAAAACCCGAAAGTGGAGCCGCTATCATTGAAGGGTTTACGACGTATACAGACCTCTAACCAAGTTTACGGCTCTTGGATTGATGACCCATATCTCAAAGATAACGACTGGTGGTTCAAGGCTAGGCCCAAGAATCCCCGCACTAAAACATACCTTTCTTTGTATGCTTGGCAATAATTTGAGTGACAAATAAATTGATACAAGTAATTCAATAGATACATTGTGACTTAATAATTAATTTTTCATGATTTTATTATTATTGGATCAAATAATGGTTGGCCCCAGAGATGGAAGAAGTCTTAGTAGTAGTAGTATTTATTTCTTAGTGGTATTTATTTACAGAAAACCAATTTTCGTAAAAATCAAAGGAAAATAGTTTAATCAACAAATTAATCTACATGATAATATTATGTGTGGAAATTCTTTTCACAACACATCCTCGCTTGATTATATTATAATCAAAGATTGATTGATTGAAGATTTGATTATATTATAATCAAAGCGAGGATGTGTTTCGAAAAGAATTTCCACGATTATAATATCTCAGGGTCATAAGATCTTAACAGGTGTTCTTCGTGGTATCACCACTCACGTCCTCTTTGGTTCATTATATTTATTCAGATCACTGGAGCTCCAACGGTTTGTAGTGTTTTTCTACTAGTTATAGCTTATGTTGAGAGTTTCATAAAAGCAGAATGATCCCTTCTTGCAGCCAGTTCCTCTGCCTGCGATGCTGAGTCGAAGTTTTTAGCGTTGCAGGAAGTACAGATGAAATCTGTTAATGTATTTGTTTTTTGTGTCTACTTAGCCGTTTTGCTAATACTTCTGATTCTGCCAGGAAAAGAAGGATGAGTTGGAGGAGAACAATGTTCTTGAAGAAGTCTGTAAAAAATTGCAGTGCTGTGCGAGAGATAATATGGTTTCATCGTTCACACAACTGAACTGATCCCTCCCGCCGTGATGAAAATGATATACGCACAATTTCAATCCAAATTGGTGCAGGGTTCTTAAGTCTTATCTTACGAGATCCAACTCCACCTATGGATCTTAAATCGTATTGCTCATACTTGAGCTTAGCGATATTCTTATAATTCTGTGCAAAGTTTCCCATATCGATGTGTACATTCTTCACGCTACAATTATGTCCACTGTCTGTTGGTTCTTAAGTTTCTCGAATAACCGCTTCTTGAGCTATCTCAAAGGAGCTGAAGAAGCTGCCCATTGCTCCTAGAGAAGTGTGTACAAAAATAAAAGTGCTCATGTTAGAGATAAGTTGGCATTATCGTCCACACAACTGAACTGATCCCTCTCATGGTAACTAAAGGCAATGTGCAAACTTTGAGCCCAACGTTAGTCTTATCGCTCATACTTCTCATATTACTTCTTCCTAATTCCGTCCAAAGTATCCATTTACTGTGAACAAGTGTACTTTCCACGTGTTCCGAGTATATATGAACATTTCTCCCTAAATTTCTGGACGTAATCCTGAATAATCTCTTCTTCGAGCTACTTTCTATCATGATAAAAGTCTAATGAATATTCAGTCAATTTTCTTTCATTCAACTCCGTCAATTCAGTCTCTAGATTTTCAAACCTTTCAAGCATCAATCAATCGAATAGCAATCGGGATGCAAGTTAGGTACCAATTTCAACTTGAAGTTATTACAGGAGAATACTACTAGTCGAGTTCTAGAAATAGATCCTATATTTTACTGACGATTTGAACTTGAACATGAAAGTGTAGGTTCCGCCGCTTTTCAGAAATATACCGACTCAGATGAAGTTCTCAATCACGAGTGATTTCCGGGGTCCCGAAATCAGAATCTAAAGTAGGTAACTTCTCTCGACTCGTTGTTTTCCACTCTTCAAAGACCCGGAAGGAAGATGACTCTGGAAAACTTTCTGGTATCAAGAACAAAGGTCCTTCCTAATTTCCTACAAACGAGTTTGTTTCAAGAGAGTCAATCTCAAAACTTACCTACATCAAGCTGACTTCCTTTGAACATTAACGTAACGCTTTTCACTCATTTGGTTACTGATAGCGACTACTGTCCTGCCCCCTGAATCATTACTGTTCATTTCGTATTCAAATCTACAGAACTCGGCCTCGGTCCGTAGTCGAAACTTTCTTGGAGATAAGTTCTAAGTCGTACTCCTATCATCATATCCATGAAATAATTATTTGGGTTTTATCAGTTACTTATATTTTGGTTGTTCACGCGAGAAGAAATAGTAGCATTTATTACCTACGTGTTGTTCTTTCAAAATCAACTGAGGACAGCCTTAATTAAAAGGATGATGATTGATACAATGATTTAAATTTTATTTGGTAAACCTTTGGATTGGAAAAAGAATCAGTTTATCTGAACCTTCTTGAGCGATGATAATAAAATTTAATTGATATAACATTTGCTTCATATTTATTATCAATTTAAATTAAATTCTTATTCTGTAAATGATAAATGATGAGTTATTTCCATAATTTTAATTACCCGAAAGTCTCAAGTTGAAATTTGTGATTCAGTCTACACAAGCATGGTTTGATGTGAAATTCATTTTAACTGCATTGAATGATATCATATGAAGATGACCATAAATATGGTTATCTTCTTGGAGTCAGCATACAACTAGACCCCAAATGGAGCCATTATACCAAATTCCATAAAAATTGGTCAATGGTAACTGCTTGTTAGTTATTGGGCTAAACTAAATTCGAGTGGACTGTGATGATTATGGTTATAGGTAAAGATTTCACACAACACAAGAAGAAGGGAAAATTAAGTTGTAAAACGTTGTGTGATGGGCCGCTGGCCTAGATCGCTCAAATCCAACCTGAACAAAAGGGTATACAGGGCTGATATTGGATTTGTCTGTGCAAGGTTACAAGGTAGGTATTACGGGATTACGACGAGAAATAACTCCACTCACCGATGTTGTCTGCACACGGTTCTCACCCCGGCCGGGGTGTGAAACGACGAGAAGTTCAGCAAGAGGCAAAGCAGAAGGGTTCAGAGAAAGGAGCAAACAGACATGCGTGGGAGACCGAAAGCTCGCGGTTTCTCCGTGTATTATTTCGCGGATTTACGTGGTTGAGATTTTATGTTTAAAGGTGGGGTAATTTAACCACACTTTCAAAAACTGAGATAATAAATTATTGGCGGGGTTACAATTATAGAGGCGGTTTTAACGAGCATAGACGTGGCAGCTACGGCGACTGAGATTGAACTGGTGCTTCAGTGAGCGGGAGGGGTTCAGCCAGGATAAGCCTGAATGTACATGAGGCCATCAGTTGGTCAATGGTCTATTATCTATGAGTCCAATGTTCTATTTCTAGCCTATTAGGCCAAAACAGTAACTAAGGAAAGTGCCGCGTACGGCGGATGGACGGCCAAATCTACGTAATACCTTTAAACGTAAACCAACACATTTTGAGGGGGAGGGGGTTAAAAATGTTTTCTTGGTCGATTTCAAAGGTTCATTATAGAAAATAATAAACCAAAACAATGTGGAGCTAAAGCAGCTGTATCAGTATGAAGATATCATGCAGTTTGCCAAGGTAATACGAATTGAGTGACTTGAGTATGTTCAATGCATTTCAGGTGAAAATAATGGCAAACGGCCTGCATGCAAGCGTTATGGGAAAGGGATGGTTGGAGTGACGAAGGACTAGTTGGATCTAGGATGTGAAAGAGATCCTTCGAAGGCTGGATGCAAGAGACTGGAGAAGGATCGCTATGGATCCAGCTGAATTGCGAAGGAAGCTTACGGGAAGCTAAGACCCTCCTGGGATGAAGAGCTGAGAAAGAAGAAAAAATTGTATAATATTGCTCGATATTTTTGCCACATTATTATAGCCTAGCTTTATATTTGGAAACCAATCAATGGACTCAGCTGATAATGGAAAGGGAGATACTTAAACGGTTCCTTGAGAGGAAAATGTACGGTGTACAAAGAGGGAGGGTGACTATTAGGATGGGATGAAGCTCCCAGCTGCTACTTATTAGAGCCAAAGGATCTCCGTTGGTTAAATTCAATTCCTCGGGGAATGTGGAGAAGACCTATGGATTTTTGCTTTTCATTATCCTTTTGCAATAAGAAGTTGGTTCGATTGTGCCTACTTCCTCCTACGGATTTCAGTAGGTTTTTGTAGGAATTGTGTATGGTAAAAGTGTACTTGAATTTCGATGCTGAATGGTTCACCTGTTGAATGAGTTCAAACAACGTTCAAAAAGATGGACGAAAATAGTGAGATACTCGCAGGTTCTTTTTAAAGTTGTTAGACTCCGGTTGTACGAGTAGGTACGTTAGTGGAAACGAAGGTTCAAGCTCGAAAATAATTGACCACTTTGAGAACCGTATGTTGTAGTTCCGTACTGTACGTGTTTTTTTATTTTCATTTTCAAAGGTTCCTATTACTAACCTCGACGTTATCAACGGAGGGTGTGAGAAGGTTTAGCGGATTGCAAGAGCGGTGTAGATAGGTACGAGGGAAGTAATGTTATGGCTTGTTGCGGGAATGTTCCCGGTTCATATTTGGAAGTTCGAAACCCCACGTTATTTGGACCTTCGTTTAATATTCAAGACCATCTCCGGGTAGAATGCCACTGGGCTCCTTCTGTGCCAATGGGATCCCTTGTTTGGCGAGCTGGGTCACGGACTCACCCACTAATCAGCTATCCATGCGTCGCACAGTGTAGGGTACGCGAAGTTATTTGAATTCGAACTAGGAGGGCTCCCCCTTCCATACACGTTTTCTCCTTCTGCGGTCCAGTTAGTCCTTCCATTTTCCCCAATTGAAGCTTGAAATTGTTGTCGGTGTTGAACTGTTCGCTCCGTATCACGCAGTAAAGGAGTAGGTACTTCACTTGTCCATGAGATCACGTAGTGGCAATCAGTAAAGAGCTGTGTTTCTCACGTCTGTTTTACTTGCAACCCCTTTCCGAAGGGCACTCTTGATTGCGATCCATCAATTCAACTCATAAGCATCTGCGATTGAGGATCTTTATGTTACATTTTGAGGATACAATTTTAAATCATCAGTCTATTCTTTTAAGATTTCTATTTCACAAAACACATCACATAATTATGCGTTATTTTTGCAGCAAACCACAACTATGCCCAAAAATATGGGCGAATCAAAATTATTTGCCCCAAAGCACCGCAATACATTTTCAATTTGACATGGATATGTATTAATTCTGGGGGTCATCGGAAAATTTTCGACACACAAAACAATGCAACGTTTTTTTTCTGATGCTGTTGAACGCAGGAAGCTGAAATTTGAGAGGCAGGGTCAATCGATACATACTTTTATACATCATCAATGTTGATGATCACTGATCAGCTGAGTGAGCTCCAAGGCCATTTCCTCTCCTGTTGAACGTAGGAACCTGAAATTTGAGAGGGCGGGTCAATGGAGAATGCTGAAGACGCCTGAGTGGTCATTGATCAGCTGAGTGAGCTCATAATTCAAATTGCCATCATAAGACATATCCATGTACAGATGTATCTGCATGCAGTTTTTCCCTATTTTCAACCGTCGAATGAGACCAGTTTCAAAATGTTTGCACTCAGGTCATATCAAAACTCGGAGATCTTTGATAACTATAATTGAGCAATAAATGGAAACAAGAAAATGTATCCAGTTCTCTTAAAGAATGTCACGCTCATCACCGGAAATGATGGATGATATTACGTAAACATAACATTCTAAATTTTGATAAAAGTCGAATTTCAGGAAACATTATGTTCTTGTAAAAGTGCTTCAGTTGTGCTGCAAAACGGGTTTCACTCTCACAGCTGCTCAATTTTAATTTCCAACAATCTGTTTTCGTCCGTTCGTCATGTTTATATCTTCGTAAAATCTAACTTCTTTCACCCAATACTGCTGAAATTTCTAAAAAGACCAACATTTGAAAAATTTTGACTAAATAGTTGATTGACGCTATTATAAATGTAATGTTATGTACAATACCTATTTTATACAGTGAACAAATAAATATAATGTTTTATAATAAATGTAATAGTAAAAATATAATGTTTTATAGTTCTTACTGTAGCGTGAAATTAGACACTGTGGATACGACCGGGAGTGACAAAAACATTTAGGTGAAAGTATAATGAAGTGGAGCACGTTTCCACCAACTGCACTATCTTAGCTCTGTATGTTGCCGAGATAAGATATGAAGTTTCAAAATTTCCGAAAAACTGTGAAATTTAATCGGCATTCCAACTTTGCGATCATTTTCGAATTTTTGGAGTTATTGTATCTAGAATGTGAAAAAACGTGACTAACTTCAAGTAAATACTACGGCTGATGAAAGGTTGTCATCTATTTCAGGATAAAGGTCAGAATTGAATTATTACCGTTGTTCAATATCCACTATGCATGATTAGTATACAATCAATAAGTTATATCGTCAATAGTTTGACAACATACCTACAGAGGTAGGTACTCTCTAGCACACATAAGTAGGAAGATTATAGGCTCTAAGATACGCTTTTTTTTTCACTTTCCACTACTCATTTTACTCCATAATATGGATTATACTATGATAGTACATGATCAGGAGCACAGAAATTGAACTCGTGATAAATATAATACCTACAGAGCCAAGGCTCACACCTTGTTGTTGAGGCTTCAAATGTTCTCAGCGTTGGTAATTTTCCACTTCTCCCTTTGTGAAACTTTTCAATAGGGACTTGTTAGAAGGGCTCTCGACGATTCAAAATAGAGGTATCAATTTCTGCTTGTTGGGATTCGACGTGAATAAGGTTCAACAAATCACATTCAAAACAGGTTTAGGGTAGTGAACCAAATTCATTCGTAGACAGGTAAGCGGGTGGTGTGCTGTACGATTTCTGTCCTGCTTTCAGAGACCACACGACTTATCTCCCGGTAGAATTCCCATTCATTTCAACAGCCAGATTTGCCTTCTCGTTCGTTCGGGATCCCCAAAGCGGATTTACCTGAATACAAATGAACTGGGGTTTAAGGATTCTCCAGTAAAACCATGGTTAAGATCTAAGAACGAATTACAAGTAGGAACGACAGTGGAGTTGAGCGGTGCTACGTGATAAGATTAACTTTATTGATAGTAAATTATTGGTTGCATATCAGAGGATGATTCAAGAAATGCGTACAAGAGGTTTCCACCGAGAATACTAAGGCAGGCGTGGGTATGAGAGAAAGATACATAGGCGAAAGGAGAGGGAACTGGATAAGAAGGAGATCGATGAACTGCAGGAGGATTTCCAAGCGAATCGGGTAAAGAAGTTTTATATGGGTGTCAACTGATGACGTAATGGATTCCGACGACCAGCATTATGCAAGGACAAGAACGGCCAGATCTTTACAGTGAACAATAAAATACTAGGCAGGAAGAATGAATACTTCCAGGAACTTCTGAGTAGTACAATCCCAATTGAATCTGCTAGGTCCGAGGTAATTGAGGGCGCAGTTAGGCAATATGAAGTTTTGGATCCACCCTCAATGGAAAAGGTATGCAGTACCATAACCCGCCTAAAAAAGAACAAACCTTCTGGGAGTGATGCGATTTCGGCTGAAATGGTGAAGGTAGGTGGCGAGGAGCTTATATCTCGGCTGCTCTCTCTGATCACAAATGTTTGGAGTAAAGAAGAAACCCCTCAGGAATGGAAAGAGGGTGGTGTCTGTGTGATCCATAAAAAATGAGATCCCTTGGAGTGTAACAATCACAAAGGAATAAAACTGCCTAACCTCGCTTACAAATATTGTCTAACGAACTGTTTGCTCGTCTCCAGCCACATGCTGTCAGCTATCAACGGAGTTTTGTGCCTAGAAACTCGACGATAACCCAGGTTTCCCCCCATAGGCATTAACTGGAAACGCTGCAAATCATTGCCCAAAGGGTTATTATTTTCTGTGTAGATCACCCTTCTGTATAGATCTCTCCCTACCAACCATAGGTGCCTACTACGTTCTAGGGCATTTTTGAAAATTTCAAACACAACCACCAACCAAATGGAAATGAAGGGTTGAAATTTTCAAAAATGCCCTAGTACGTAGAAGGCACCTATGGTTGGTAGGGAGGGATCTATACAGGAGGGTGATCTATACAGAAAATAATAAACCTTTGGGTAATGATTTGTAGCGTGTTTTTTTTACCTACCAACCATTGGTAGGAACTACCTACCTCACCATACTGCCTTCACACCTTCACAATCAAGCTTACTAGAAAGAACTAAGCGCTTCACACTCGATTCAAAAAATAGACAGCTTCATATGGAAATTTGATTACTGGTTGCTCCGAAAGCAAAACTGAATACAAATCGAAGAAATGAACAGCGATCGTTTTTTAGTCAGATACAATTTGAACGGAGATTGGACCTGTTTTGTAATTCACACTCGTGATTCTGTTTTATCGAAGGGAAACCCTTAAGTACTCGTAGGGGGCAAACGGCTTGTCCTGCAGAGCTCCGGGTGGTCTCAAAATTTTTTAAAAATCAATACTATTTAAAATTGGTGAAAAACGAAACGTTTATTTTGAGAGTTTTCGAGCTAGGGCACTCTTGAAAATTTCAACCCTCAATTCTCACCCCTAGAAGTGACTGACATCAACCAAAAGCTTCGCGGCACAACTAGACCCCAAATGGAGCCCATATGCCAAATTTGAACAATGTTCGGTCCAGTGTTGCTAAGAACCTAGGAAGTGACAATAACCAAACCTACCGAGCACAACTAGACCCCAAACGGAACCGGTAGCCCGAATTTTATCAAAATTGGTCCACGGAAACTGAATTTTACATACATTGAAACGTAAACCATCAAATTTGAAGGGGATTAAAATTTGTTTTTCTTTGCTCGATTCCAAATGTTTATTATTCAAAATAAACATAACATACATAGCATTGTTCTCTTTGTTGTTAGAATATAATTATTTACATACCTTCTGCATGCCTATTTGATTAGGTGGTTATGTATTCAGTTTGTGGATACAAATGTGACTCAGCCTTAAAGTATTATATAAACGCTACGATGAGAGCCATTAAAATGCCTTGTGATGAATTATTAAATTATCTCTTGGAGCCCTTGCCTTTCCGCCGTCTAATCCTCCGAAACGTTAATTGGATCGCTTCCATTGAAGTAGCGCGAAACGCGCAAAATTTAAATGTGTTGCTCACAATTTCCTCAATACAGAAGTCTTTCAAATTTCCTTAGAAGAGCGAGTGAATCACGAGGACTTTTAACGTTTGGTAAACAAATAAGTTTTATAGGTGATTTTTTTGGGAGGCTTGGTACAAAGAATTAAAATTATGCGAATACAGTAATGCGGAGTACCAAGGAAATCAATCTAAAAACGCTGCAAATCGTTAAACCAACATTTATTATTATTTTCCTGGAAACATCTCCGTTTGCTATGAACACCCCCTATAAGGAACTAGGGTAGGTGAGATGAGAGGTGGAAGGGAGTGTGGTTTGGGTCCATGTGGGCTCATAAGGATCCTGACACGTGGATGGTGTATTCTGATAAATTCCACAATGATTGCTCATTTAACAATATAGTTGATCATCTGGGTGGCTTCATTCGTTTCGAAAAAACTATGCTCATTAGAGAACGGTTGGGCCTACAGAGCTCTGGGTGGTGTCATTAAACTCGAAAAATTATATTGTTTATAATAAATTATAACAAAAGTTTCGACCTATGGGATTTTGAAAATGTTTCATTACAACAACAAACGCACAATAACAAAAAGTTTCGGGGCAAAACTGGAGCCGTCATAACAAATTTCATCAAAATTAGCCCACGTGAACTGGAAAAATATCCATCCCCTTCCCAAATTCTTCATACATTGAAACGTTAACCAATAAATTTTGAGGAGGGGTTAATTTCGTTCCTTTGCTCGATGCCAAAAGTTCATTATTGTGATTAATAGACCTTAAATAGCTACGATTTGAAGGTAAAACGCATTGTCTCAATTTTTACGTAGACCGTCCAAATCCTGTCAAGAAAACAGAATATTGAGGTAGTTTTCAACCCAAAGTTAAGGCATTTAACCTTAAAAACATTAAGATATGGCGTTTTCCTTGAAAAACACAATTTTTCTGAATTTGGGGGTGCAAACTCACAAATTATCTCCACATTAACATTGAGTTTTGATATTGGGACTTTACCATCGAAAATAGCGTGACAAAAATTAGGAAAGAGTGGGAGGGGGGTGAAAAACGAAAGCATTGAAGGCTTATAGTTCTCATGTTTAAGAAATTACCTAAGAACTTGAATACTATGGTTTCAGCACAAAAGGAATGAATAGTTAGTCTCAATATGAAGGTCAACTGATTTCCATCATATCTACTCAAAGTCGTCCCAATGAGCAACTATTGTAATAGTTTAGAACATTTTAGATCCTTTTCCCATTTAATGACAAATATATTTGTATAGGATTTTTGTTGGTAACGCAGCTGAGTAGGTCATAAGGTTTTATTCATGAGAAAACCGTACTAGAGTCAGTTCCTGTCCCAGAAAACTCCATAAGGGGATACCACGCGTAAATTATAACTTAAACTGTTTAAAGTTTCTACAAACTGTTGAAAGAGAAGTCGTTCCGGTCAAGATAAGAAGTTTTTAATATCATCTGAACTTATTCCGAGGACGTACAAATGCTTTCTGCAAGCCCGGACAAAAGACTACCGTAATGACCGTAACCCTTTGAAATGATACTTTGTGATGAAATTTCAAAGGTTCGAAGGGCCTTGGGATAAGTTATTATGAGACCATACTGCGTTATTCTCCGGTGGTAGTAAAGCATACGAGCTTTACAACAGTATGAGATACTGAGAGTAGGGGATTAATGAATGAATAAAGGTTATTATTAGAGTTATTAAAGGCTGAAGTTGGAAAAGTTGTGGTTTTTCAGGAGCATTTATAGATTTAATTCAACCTTTTACACATTTTCTTCCCATAAGAAAAAAAAATTCGTTTTACCCTTCTGGAGATAAGGAAAGTAAAATCAACGCTTTTAGCTTAGTTAATGTTTAGCTAACGGTTGCCCTGACTGACAACGTGATGGAAATGCAACTTCGGTTTTACCTGCTTTTTAGGACGTCCCACAGTAAGACATGGCCGTCCTTATGCGATCGATTCGGGGTGAAGTTGGACAGCACTCAACAGAAAAAAAATAACCACACAGTAATCCGTTGTAGACCATTCTGAATCCAAATCCGCGAAAAAAACCATAGGTGTATGTATGTCTCTGTGTGTGTGTATGTGTGTGTGTGTGTGTGTGTGTGTGTGACAAAATCTTGTGTCGTCTGCACAGCCCTTAGTTCTCAACCGCTTTTCCTGGTTCTTTTGGTTTATTATTTTCAATAATGAACCTTTGAAATCGACCAAGAAAAAAAAAATTTTAACACCCCCTCAAAATTTGATGGTTTACGTTTCAAGATACGTAGAATCCAAAAATCGAATAAAAATTTGGGCGTCCGTCCGCCGTACGCGGCACTTTTGCCACTTAGCATTGACCGATTTTGATGAAATTTGGTATGTAGGCTCCAATTGGGGTCTAGTTGTGCCCCGAAGATTTTGGTTGATGTAGGTCACTTCTAAGGGTTCCAAAATCAATTTTGAAATTTTGAAAACGCCCTAACTCAAAAACTTTCGATATAAAGGTATTGTTTTTCCTTCAATTTAAGATTCTATAGAATTTTTAGAGTTTTTTAAGACCACGCGGAGCTCTGTAAGACAAACCGTTCGCTCCCTACGAAAATTTAAGGGTTTATATTGAAATATATATACATATAAATCAAAAAATCAAAACACGAGTGTGAATCGCAAAAGAGGCCTAATCTCCGTTCAAATTAGAGCTGACCGAAATGCGATCGATGGTTGGTGATTTTGATTTTTTTTTCTTTTTTTTCTTTTTTTCTTCATATTGGATGGTTGGTGGCTTTGTAGACGAGTGATCTATAGAAAAATAATAAACCATTGTGTAATAGTTTGCAGCGTTTTTGTTCGACGCGGAAAACTATCTAGTTGTGCACTACGTCGCCGGAATTTCGAATTTTGCCTTTTAAGGGGAGAAAAGGGGGGGTTAATGCTCAAAAAACGTGCGTTTTTGGGCATAATCTTGTGTTGTCTGCCCAGGCCTTAGTTCTCAACCGATTTTCGTGGTTCTTTTCTTCTTCGACGCGAAAAACTATCTAGTTGTGCACTACGGCGTCGGAATTTTGAATTTTGCTTTTTAAGGGGGGGGGAAGGGGGGGGGGTTAATGCTTAAAAAACGTGCGTTTGCGAGGGTAATCTTGTAAAATCTGCCCAGGCCCCAATTTCCAACCGATTTGCGTGTTTCTTTTTTTGTTTGACTCTAATAACTTCCGAGTTGTTTATGATTTTACCAGAGTACCAAAATTTACAAGGGGAGGGGATGGGTGGGGGTATAATATTCACTAAATATCCGATTTTTCATTATTTCGGTTCCTTTACTGCATACTAATTGTACCCAACCTTTGAAATTGAGGAAAAATTCTCATTATACCTCTAGATTTTCATGAATTATTCTCTGTACCACCATGGAACTAATAGTGGTGCCACCATGGTGCCAGAACACCATAAACCGCATATTTCGTGTTTTTTTTTTTTTTTTTTTTGTGTGTTTCACCTTGAATACGGACGTTGTTAACCTCGACGGACTGCCTATTAAAACTAATAGATGAAACTTCAATGTTAAGACGTATTTCCGCTTTGGTGCCAGACTGGCACCATTGGTGAGTGGAAGGGGGGGAGGTGAACTCGAATTCGCATGTTGGGTATCGTAGATCATGGATTTTAAAATGCTCTTCAGATTCGAGGCTCCCACGGCGCTAGAAATGTTATGGTGGATAAGGGTGAGGTGGGGGGGGGGTCACTATTTCTTGTCTAAAGTAATAAATAAATTACATCGAGTGAAACAGTTTTATCGCTTACCAACTGGTTAAACTGATCTAATACTTATCGAATGGGACGTCCCCTGGAATGCATGCATTACTAAACAATATGTTTATATGCTCAGTTCTATAATCGATGCGGAGGCCTGCTCAATGGAAGGGCTCGAAAGAGAATCCTGGATTCTATACCCGAGAACTTTTCGGTTTTCAATCTACTTTTACAGAAACCTTCACTCAATGTCCCAGTAGCGGACGCTAGAGCGAGGTACTGTAATGAAAAGCGGCTTTGGGCTCAGGTTGACTACAGGTTGGGCGTATCTAGACAGGATGGTGACAGCTGCGAATCTTTCGCCTTCTACCAATCCACACCGCCCACCCTACTCAGAACCTTTAGAAGTAGAAGGAGAGATCGATATTCTTGCACAATTAGGAAACATTTCTGTAAGGGGCTTTGGTTCATTATTTTTTACCAATTAGACGTAATTATTTATAGAGAGACCTCGCTTTTATTCTACCACAATTAAGCATGATTTTTCTATCAAAACATGAAGTGTTTTGGAATTTCATCGTAAAAGAAACACATTTGTGGATTTGTGACCACCAGTGAGTGGATATGAATAAACTGATCAAAGATATCGGCAACCCAGTTTAGACCAGTTTCTTCAACATCCCTTTTTCTCTCGTCGAGATACAAAGCTGTCAATTGCGAGTCGACTTTCAGTTAAAAACGTCTGCCAAGTTGGGTGGGCAGTATAGCTTCCTCACTCATTGTAACATGGACGTATAGAATCAGTTGGCGAAAAAATTATGATTCAAAGAGTTATTGAATACCAAAATATTAGCGGTCCAGCGTCTAGGACCTAACCCACACAATCCCTGAAAATTTCATCGAAATTGGTTGAATAGTTGCGGAGTTTTGGTTGTAACAATAAATTTAAAGTTCGCGCATGCGCAGCGGCTATTGCTTGACCAATCTGATTGAAACTTATAGGGTGTCTCTTAGAAGTTAGTCCCTAACTACCTCCAAATTTGAGCAAAATCGGTTCATTAGAAACCGAGAAACCGAGGTTCCAGGAAATTCACGTTTGCGCATGCGCACTCGCTCCTATTGGTCCGAAGGTGCTGAAATTTATAGGGGACCGTCTAGAACCTAACCCGCACAATCCCTGAAAATTTCATCAAAATCGAACCACAGGTTAGTACAGTTTTGCCCGGGACAAGGATTGACCACAGACAGACCGACAGACCGACAGACCGACAGACAGACAGACAGACAGACAGACAGACACGGAACCAAAATTGTTCGGGAAGCTCTAAAACGCAAAAAGCAAGTGGAAATTTTGATTTTTGAGGACATTTTTTTTTTTCACTTCTTTCACGAATACAAAGCTTCCCTACCTTCGGTAGTGAGGAAGCAAAAGTGGCCAAATCTCTCGTCTCAAAACCTCAAACGATATCCGTTGATATCACTAATTCCTACCCTCAAGAATCCGTATTTCCATACGGAGTAGAAGTAGGAAGATGTTCAGCTGAAACGTTAGTTAAAGTTAAACTTTAGTTAAGTACCATCAAAATGAAGGAATTAGGCATTCCGAAATTCAAAACGACACTAAACTTTCTTTATATTTATATCTCAAAATTAATGAATCGCAGAGCAGCCCAACGCGACCCTGCGAAATGAATCACTAAAAAACCGGTTTAAACTGCGAGGCGTTCGTAAATCTTCCTTAGCATTCACCCAATGTGGAGCTGTAAATCACGCCACGTTGCTAGGCAAGAGAACAAGTTGAAAGCGTTGAGTCGAGCCCTTCCAGGACCGTACGGATCTCCTTGTTATTGGAAATCATGGGAACAAAAACCTGTTATTGAATGAAAGAAGCAAGTAGGGTGAAAGCGGGCAAGGAGGCCCCCAAAAAACACAAGTTCAACTTTAATAAACTATGCAATTTGACGACCTCAATATTTTTTCTTACCTTAAATTGTTTTTTCTTCAGATTCTCTGGTGTTTCTTCGATTTATTCGTGTTTAACAACAATTGTCCTAAGTAGCGTACGAAGGATTTTCTCATGTTGTTTCAAAAAGCCCCGGGTATCTATGGCAATTGGATTCACCGTTTTTTCAATGTCCTTACTACTTTCAATGATTAACCATCACAATACTATGGAATTTAAAATTGAATGGATGTATTTACAAAAGTGAACAAAAAAAATTATAATAGAAATTATAAGCCACAAAAATTAGGGAGTGTTAAAATAAAAAATTATAACTATCAAGATAGCTTTTTTACCACGTACTCTTTCAATGTTTCAATAAAACTGTTGAGTTTTGCCACACTCTTTGCTCCAAGTATCTTTGTCCAGGCCGGATCAGGTCAGAAATATATGTCGTCGTCGTTTCAGATCTGCTGGGATTTGTTTGTAAGCCCAACTCTGGTGTGTTTTCGAAGTGGTCATCAAATTCGTTTATTATAGAATGGTCAACTGCCCGTCGTGGGGACATCTCGATGTTCTAAGCTTTTCTTCACAAATAGATTGTTCCTTTTTTAAAAATTCAAAAACTAATTTGCCCCCGGCATAGATTATTTAAATTGAGTTTTACATGAAGAAAGTCAACATTGGAATAAGATGCATAGAGGAACTCTAATTTTTAAATTCTAAAATACCTACATTTAAATTCTTTATAATTAAAAGTTAGTTACTTCAAAGAAACTTAAAATAGAAATGATTGATACGTTAAGAAAACGTCAATATTTTAATTGACCCTCTTGTCCCACTTGTGCCTCTTGTCCCGCTTGCCTGTGAGTTAATCATGATTTAGACTTGGAGGAAGACGTCCTATTGAAACACATGATTCCTTTTCAAACAAAAACTCTGCAAATCATTGCCCAAAGGTTTTTTATTTTCTGTATAGATCATCCTTCTGTATAGATCCCTCCTTACCAACCATAGGTGCCTACTACGTACTAGGGCATCTTTGACAATTTCAACCCCAACCACCAACCAAATGGAAATGAAGGGTTGAAATTGTCAAAGATGCCCTAGTACGTAGTAGGCACCTATGGTTGGTAAGGAGGGATCTATACAGAAGGATGATCTATACAGAGAATAATAAACCTTTGGGCAATGATTTGCAGTGTTCTTTTTACCTACCAACTTTTTCCTACCTACCAAATTTTTTTTAACCCACCAACTCTCTTGCCCCACCTTATTTATGTAACTTATAGAAAGACAAGACAAAATATGTATACTGACACTTGTGTTTTTTTGTACAAATGAGAACGTCTTAAGTCATCAGTGTAGTGTGAGGATCGAGATGGCTAGAATGAATTGTTCTCAAGTCGAGTTTTAGGGAGTAAATTAAAAATTGATTGGCTCCTTGGCCATTTATACTTGTGAAACAATGATCATGGAGTGGGGGAATGTCCCCTCCATGCCCATTGTTTCAAAAGGCTAAGGAGCCAACCAAATTATACCATTTGACCTCCAACCAGATTCGAGTGCACTTCATTTAAGGAGTGAGGTATTGTCCTCTTCATGCCCTGTGATATGGAGCCTCACACATATTTGAATTATACTTGTAATCTAACGATTTCTTTAAGATTTGATGCAAAATAATGACGAAGTTCCCAAGTATATGATAAGTATGACATAAATTGGAATTGATTAGGAAGGGAGAACACCAGAATACCTCTTCCTCTTTTCCTGAAGTGAAAACAGAACAGCGAGTGGAGATTATTTTATTAAGACAAGTCCTACTAAACAAGCTTTAAACCTCCATTTCCTTTCATTCTATACTTAAAAGGAAAGTACTAGTAATCAATACAACTAATCAAACACAAAACAACCACCACAAATCAGTAGGAACACTTATATTCAAATTTACTCACAAGATACAAGAAAACAAGAACTTTATTTCCATCTAATTATGAAAATACTAAAGGATTGAAGGAATTACAAATGGTGTGCGATGTGTGGGTGTATGGTTCGATTCTTAATCATATTCTTAATAATTCAATTAGATTTCATCGAGTATGTAGCATATTACCAGGAACTGTATAGAACAATAAGATTGCAGACTTATCCTATTGATTAAAACATCAAATTAACAAAACATCCATTTTTCCTGAGTTTTAAAATATATATGTTTTTGATTTTTTTGCTTCTGAGTTTACTAAGGTAGCGGAAGCATTGATTTCACTTTTCAAGATCGAAAAAAAATCGAAAAAAAGTTTTCCTTAATCATAATTTCCACTTGTGTTTTACATATTATGGCTTCCTGAACAAATTTTGTTTCGTGTCTGTCTGTCATGAACTCCTTGTGAAGAGCTAAACGTGCGTAGAGATTGATGTTTTGGAATGAGCTACAATGCATTGGATCATCTATAAAATCGGGTTAAGGATACGACGAATCTATGTGCCACACCCACTTGGTATACTTTTTTTAGTAGAAATGTGTTCATGCATTTATGATCCCCCTCACATGAACACGTTGACATTCATCCATACACTCAACGGGTTTAGAACAAGGAAAGTCTGAAATGAATTTTTGTAAATTAGCTAAAAATGCCAGCCAAAACAGCAATGCCCGTTAAAATCTCAAACACATTAAAAATACCTACTCGTAAAATGTGAGTGGGGAAAGGACGACCATAGAAGGCGGCACTCATTGTCTCCCGTCTGCGTATGTGATGATCGATAGTAATGAAATGATTGGCTAACGATATAGAGGATAATCACGTCCTTGCGGTGTTTCGGATGTAGGTGAAGGCCAACTAAACGACAAACCCCTATGTTGGGTGATACACGGCTTTCACGAACCCTACGTCCTGTTTAACGAAACGCTCGACCATTATATCATACCAATGGTCTAAATGCAAATTATAAGCACCGAAAATGACCACATTCATTCTGCAAACATGCTAGTAAATTTATAAGCATACATCAAGGCACGAAACAGAACTACAAACCCTCACTTTTCTCTCGTACCCATATACTATAAAGCCTCTAACACGACAGAGGCGTAACCACTCGTAAGAAAATGGGCAAAAAGCCAGGTTAAAGAACGCTCAACCGTGTTATTGTAGTTGTTGTCCCTTCTTTCTTATTTTCCTCGAAGCCCCTATAATCATGGCTTTGATGTCATGTTTCGTCAACTTTCGTGCTGACGTCTGACACCATTCTGGTCTTACTTTCCTTTGATAAGATTCGGGGTGTAAATATTCGAGGAAAAACACTCACCACATGTATTGATCTCCTATAAGACCTACCTTGAATTCTCTCAGCTCGTCCTTCACAGTTTTCAGATATGTCATTTAAAGTTGATTTCAGCTCATCTTCAATAAATGTAGGAAATCCAAATTAACATTTTTCTTGAGAGCTTTCATAACAGGTTTGGTTCCATCTCTGTATGTATGTCTGTTGGCTTGAGGCAAACCTCTTTATTCCTAAAATTTTAATATAACTATGAGAGCATTATTAATTCTTGAATGATGGCATTTTGAAGAAATGTGCGGGTTAGTCCCTCGATTGTTTCCGAGGAGTTATAATATTGCTAATCGACTGTTGCTTGCGTGAACATTGAATGATTTGAATGAAGAGTTCTCAGTCCAATATTTCTAGAATTTGGATAGTATCCTTGTCTAGAGATGGTGAAAGTTATGTCCGAAAAAATATTTCGAACAAATATTTGGGGTATTTGTGACTTTTTGTGTGACATGGATATGTCTTTTGGCCAGGGTCAAGAAATTTTTCTCGACACTTTTTTTTTGCCACAAAAAATGGAACGCGATACCAATTGAAAAAATCATTTTGGTAGTTATGAAGCAAGGTTTTCTAGAACACTGCGATATATTACGTGCGATTGGAGAGTTTTTTTAGGAAAACATTCTGTTCATTCATCGGGAAATTATTTATTAAATACATTGTGAGTATTTTATTTCACCATTTTAATTTTCAAATTACACCTATAGCAATGGACATATCCATGATCTACTGATTTTCCCACTAAGGGAGAAATTTTTTCGAGTACTTTCGAGAGTCTTATTTAAATGTTTTATTCGATTTTCGGATTCTATGTACCTTGAAACGTAAAACATTTCATTTCTTTCTTACATTCTTTATTTCTTCGCCTATGTCCGGGGAAATATTAAATATTTCCCCGGACATAGGCGAAGAAGTAAAGAAATAAAGAATTTATGTTACGAAATGTTCAACTTCTGTCAGTAAACATTCATCAGCGATTCACACTGATTGAATGGTTTCGCTGACCTATTACTTCCGAGTCTACCAAGGTAACGGAAGTATTGTTGAACTCTTCAAGGTTAAAAAATTGTTCTCGAAAATCAATTTTCTACTCTCGTTTGACGTTTTAGATCTTCTTGTACAATTTGGTTTTGTGCCTGAGTTTCACGAAATTTCTGCAACGAGCAAAACTATAAGAAGTTATTGTCCGATTTTGCTGAAATTTTTAGGGATTGATAGTAGCCCCTATGAAACAATGGCCCCGGATCGATAGTAGCCTCTTGGCACGCGGAATCGTAAAAGCCTTGTAACAGCGTGTAAATGGTTCCCTATGAGGGTAGTGCAAGGTACTCAGAGATTGATGTTCTGCGATTTGCTACTATGCATCGAATAGTAATTTATACAATTGGGCTATGGACACAAGAAAACTATGTGCCACACTCAAATGGCAGAATTTTCTTTTCCTACCCCTAAGTCCTTAGTGAGAGAACGGTAGGTCCCACAGAGCACTGATTCCAACGGTTCATTGTTGATAATAATAAATAGCAAAAATGTCTTTTTGAAAAAACTTTCCAAATAAACGTATCAATAAATTAACCAAACGACGTTTTATTTAACATCATCTGAGCCGTTAGGTTGAAATCTGTTCCGGACAGACAAAGAAATTTGCATTATGAATATTGTACATATGTTAAAATGCCTGCAATTTTTGAGATGACATAATATTTAGTTTTCCGTGCCTACATTCTAGTTAGGTAACAACCTTCGCTCAAAACACGATTTGAGAGGGATTAACCAAAACGCATGAAGCGCAACATTAGAATTCCTTATCTTACTGGAATTTTCAAATCAAAGTACATACATGAAATAAAATGAGGAGTTCCCAGGGAGAACGAACTGTGAACAAAGTGGTCCTTATCGTAAACTTTCTCACTGAGAAATGCTTGGAAAAGCAAGTCGACCTTCCGCAGTGATAACATTTTTATCTGAGAAAAACCTTCTTGTGGTGAGTTTTTTGGGTGAACGGTTTTTTTTATTATAAAGCAAACGCGGTGGTAGTATTTTGTTTGTTTTGCGTTGAAAGAGAAAAAAATACTCGGCAAGAATCTGCGTCATGGTTTTTCTTCGCTTTGCTCGGGGGTGAAAGACCGTATCTCCGTTCAAGGGGGAAGAAAAAAACGCAGTGATCCTGGCCCAGCATCCACCTCGCACGATATCATTCTTGTTGGCGTTACAAAAAGCCGTTGTTGATGATACGTGATTAGTTTTTCGGTATCTAGAGCTCGATTAGCAAAAGCCTTGGTTGAAGAAATGATTGCTCGAATCATGCAAATTTCATGGGGGGAATACGTTACGAGGCGGATGAGAGCAGCAACAAGTGCGAACACCTTTGTGCCAACCTTGGTAGAACGACAAAAACTTCTGCTTTGTGGGTGTGGCACATAGCTTATTCGTATCCATAACCCGATTATATATGATCCGATGCAGTAGGTAACTAATCTCAAATCACCTATCTCCAAGTGTCTTGCACCGTATAGGGGACCGGACCATCAAAACGCTAATCCGTTATTTAGGCATGCTGTAGGATGGGAAAGGCCCTTAAATAATTGAATTAATTAATTCTTAATTAATTAGGAAAAAAGTTAAGTTCAGGGTAAACTCAAAAAAATTAGAGATTTTTCAAAATATTTATATTTTTGATAGTCAAAAATATTAGTTTTGGGAAACACATCGTGTATATACTGGACCATAGTATCATAATATATTATTTAATCAAAGAAAGGGACTATCGAAAAGATAGAGAGAAAATTATCATTAATCGACGGGATAACACTTCACCTGGGATGGACAGCGCCGGCGTGGTGGGGGTCCTCGGCGAATCGGAGGTAGTTTTGCGAATAATAAGGATTTGATGACAGTCTTACCGATTCACAGACAATAAGAAAGACACGGAATCAAAATTGTCCAGGTCTAAAACGTAAAACGCCGAGTGGAAATTTTGATTTTGGAGAACATTATTTTTTGTAACCTTGTTAAAACAATGCTTCCTCTACCCTGCTAGACTCGGCAGCAAAACAACTACTCATGTCATATCTTCATTTCATTTGGTTCAGAGATATGACAATACATAAGAGAGGTTCATATACATATATGGTGTATCGGAAGATTAGCGTTTCACGGAGAATTAGACATATAACGTTTGTGGAAACCCTTGGACGAAAATTTATTGTAAAAATGTGTAAATTGAATCATTAATGACCAATCTCCATTTACTCAGTATAATTACCATAAGTATAACTAAGTAATAATAATTACAGTACAATAAATATAACTCCGTAATGATTGGATACCAATTATTTCGGTGTTTCCCATTATAATATGTGGCACGGGACCTATTAAGTAATCGGATCATGAATAAATCGATAAATTCTCATCTTCAGGCCAAATCACCTTCTACATTAAATGTTGATCAAATTTTGATCAAAATACGGTTATTAGATTAAAAAGTGTATTTTGAGGGAAATCCCAGCTCTTGCACCTGCTCACGTCTCACTGACTAACACTGAAAATGTTATCAAAATTGTCGATATGAAACCAAAATTTTACGAATAGCTACAAAACCCTTCAATTTTTGAATTCCAATGAATCGTTGTTTCCTCATTATCTGAGGCAGAGATGTGTACAATTAGAGCAGAAAACAATTATTTTGTGTTCTACAGGATTCTGAGCAACTTTGTTGACTGCTTTGGTTTGGTAATTTCTATCGATAGGAGCGGTACATGAGAAAATAATGGAAAAAACGCTGCAAATCATTGCTCAAAGGTTTATTATTTTCTGTATAGATCACCCTTTGTATAGATCACTGGTTCTCCATCAATACCACCTACCACCATCTGTATTCTCCCTTGACCTTCCCTCTCAAATTGCAGCTTCCTGCTTTCAATAGGATTGAAAATGACTTCGGAGCTCACTCAGCTGAACAGTGATCTGAGGAGTGAAGAAGATCTTCTCGAATGCTGGAGACGCCTGGAAGAGCCCTTCCATTCAATAGGATTGAAAATGACTTCGGAGCTCACTCAGCTGATCAGTGATCTGAAGAGTGAAGAAGCCTTTGAGCAATGATTTGCAGCGTTTTTTGCCAACCAACATTTTTTTACCTACCAATTTTTTTTTACCTACCAGCTAGGTACTACCTACCACACCATACTGGCTTCAAACCTTCACAATCAAGTTTATTAGAAAGAATTAAACGCTTCACACTCGATTGGAAAAATAGAAAGCTTCATATGGAAATTTGATTACTGGTTACGCAGAAGGCAAAACTGTATACAAATCGAAGAAATGAACAGTGATTGCATTTTAGTCCGATAAAATTTGAATGGAGATTAGACCTCTTTTGCGATTCACACTCATGATTCTGTTTTATCGAAGGAAAACCTTCAAGTACTCGTAGGGACCGAACGATTTGTCCTACAGAGCTCCGGTGGTCTCAAAATTTTTTAAAAATTCAATACTATTTAAAATTGGTGAAAAAACGATACCTTTATATCGAGAGTTTTCGAGCTAGGGCACTCTTGAAAATTTCAACCCTTAATTTTCACCCCTTAGAAGTCACTGACATCAACCAAAAGCTTCGCGGCACAACTAGACCCCAAATGGAGCCCATATACCAAATTTGAACCAAATCGGTCCAGTGTTGCTAAAAAAGTTTCGCGTACGGCGGACGGACGGAAATTTTTTTATTCGATTTTCGTATTCTACGTACCTTGAAACGTAAAACATCAAATTCTGAGGGGGGTTTTAAAATTTTTTTTTCTTGCTCGATTCCAAAGGCTCATTATTGAAAATAATAAACCAAAAGTTATCAAAAAATTATCGAACCACTTCACGATTGTGTTACTAATGCATGACTCAGAAAACCAATAACAAGATCGTGAAAATTAGGAAAATTGAGAGAAAGAGGTACTCCTCGTACTATACAACATTTCACATCAGATACTAGTTTTGTAGGTCCATCAGATTCTATCAAAGGAAGCTGTACAGCCCACTGAGCTTGCTAGACTCTTTTTTGGTTCATTATTTTCAAATGTTTTAACCCTCCCTCATAATTTTTGATGGTACGCAGAATCCGAAAATCGATTAAACAATGTTCCGTCCGTCCGCCGAACGCCATATTATGGCCAGTTCCCATGGACTGATTTTGAAGCAATTTGGTACATGTACCAAATTTATGTAACCAAGTATGCAAACCATGTATGGGCTCAATTTTTTTTTTTTTTTTTGTTACGGAAGTGGGGAAACTCTTTAAGAGCGAAGGGGAAGTTCACCCCAACAGTGTTGGACTCCCCATGAATTGGGGCTACCAACTAAAACCCCACTCTCTCTGCTTAGGACTCACCCCGGGACCACTTGTACAGTATTACTTCAGGGTGAGCCCTTTTTTTGTGCCAAAAGGCTGCTCCTACTTCTGGTCTCCTTCAATTCTATTCCTCATCTTCTTCTTCCGTACATGGGCTCGATTCGGGGTCTGGTTGTGCCCCGAAGCTTTTGGTTATTGTCAGTCACTTAAAAGGGTGAGAAATGGGCGTTGTGATTTTCAAAACAAATTTTGAAAAACGAGTTTGAAACAAGTGTGTGTATTATGTTCTGGTTTTTTTTTTTTTTTTGCTCGAAAATTTTCGATATAAGGATATTGGTTTTTTCTTCCTCCTTCCATACGGGTGGTCTGTACAGTAAAATAATAAACCATTGTAAACATTTTCAGCGTTTTTATCAGAGGGGTGTGTATAAACGTCAATAAACAAGTCATTTCTTACATATTTGTATCGTATTAGCATTGGAGATTCAATTTCAAGCTCGTGTGATTAATGGTGGTAAATACCTACTCAGCTAAGTAGACTTTTTCCACAGCATGAATAGGATGATGAGCACTCAGAGAAACATACATAACGACCAAGTTAAATTGAATTCGGCCCACTCGGTCACGAATGCCCGCCTTCACACCTCTAACTTGGGCCATTTGAAGTTAGCAACTTGGTCTGCAAGTTACAACTCTCAAGAGCTGAATTTAGCGGTTGAAAAAATCCAGAGACCCCTTCAGACTCTTCCCCACATAAAAGCTTTCCAAGAGCGCTCATAATCACTGGAGGTTCACAAGGAATATTTAGGTGCTTACGAGGAATAATGGGTCCCGATAAAGCGAATATCATCAGAATGGAAGGCGAAGTACGGATACGGAATTCAGCAAGACGTTTTAATTTAGGTTCAGAGGATGAGAAATATCATCACGATTGCTCCGCAATAACTTCAGTTTCCGAGGGAATCTCTTCAACGCCGAGATTCTTCCCTGGCAAAAGTTATTTAGACGGTTTTATTGTTTGTGAAATATATACGGGTACTAAGAAAAGATATTGCTCGATTCACTTTGACAAAACTACCTACTGATTCTGTCATGATTTACATAATTTTTGGGAGAGTATTTACTGAACTCAATCTTTAAATAATTTATTTGAATCTTTAAATAAAGTTCCAAAAATCCAATTCTTAATAGTTATGGGAAATTGTTACATTAGATAGTTAGCCGGGATAATCGTTAGCCTCTGGACATGTGCTACCATTGGAGTTGGATTCCTCTGGGAACCGTCTTGGAGCTAATTTTCTGAAAGCTCACCAAGCTAGAAGGAGCCATGATTTGTGTAACTTTACTGATAGGAGGCAGTTTTCGATTGCACAAAAAAATTGGACATCTGAAAACTGTTCGATCTTATGCAGTTTTGGCCGTGCTTCCGTGTTAACGATGATAGGAAAAACTTTTCTGTTAATGGAGCATCTCAAAAATTTTGGGTCCTCAAAAATCAAAATTTTTACTTGGATTTTTCGTTTCTGACCTTTTAGAGTTCAAGCCGGTTTCTCTGTCCATCTACCATTTCGCAACAAAACCGGGGTTTCGGGGGAAAAAAGTTGTAGGGTTTTGATGGAATTATCGGGAAATGAGCTGGTTAGTCCAAACATAAGTTCCTTGCTGTTTGTCCACGAAAAAATAATCCTACCATGGTCCCGGATGGTCCCAAATAAAATCTCCCTTTCGTACCAAAAGTACCGATCTCACATGCGCAAACATAACAAACTTGATTATCCTATAAGATGACCACATCTTGATTTCTCAAGTTTGCTACCGTTTGGAGGGTAGTTATAAATAAATCACTTTTAGAATATTTGCTGATACATTTTAAATAAATCGAATCGGAAGTGGAGTGCTAAGATATTAAAAAAGTTTAGCAGAAAATCTACATCTTCCTGTGTTTTATAAATGCTCAACGGATTTTGACACCACAGGTTCTATGCATCTTTGATACCTATTCTTTCTGAGAATACTTGCTGCTCACTCAACTTGGCTGGTTTTTTCCGTAGGCCGGGAGGAGTAGACTAAAACAGATGCTGTTGGTTATTTGATGAAAACTTAGTTTCCAAAAATGTTTATTTCGTTGTTTTTTTTTCAAATTACAAGTAAAGTCCATGAGTTTTTTTTTTCTTCACACATTTGGACAGGAAGCATTTTGCCAATAAGCATGTATTTTTGATAATAATGATCATTTTGAACATCAAACCACAATCCATTATCCAAAAGTAAAGAAGAGGTTGTCAATCATTCTTGAGTCTTCCAACTTTGAAAGAAATATATTCTAGGAGATGAAGGGGTACAATAGAGCTTCCATCATTAAATGATATATTCAGAAATTCAGTAATATTCAGATATTCAGAAATTTTCTGAACTTCTCAAGATCTCGTTCTGTATGATTTAAGTATTCAAAATTCCAGATTTTATCAACGGGTACATTGGTTACTCTTAACGAAAATGAACATGAAGAGTTCAGCTCCCTGTATCTTGAGGTCACCTGCAATAAGATGTTTTCATACTCGTTTGATACCTAAATTTTTGAAATCTAGCAATGGCACTATACACCCCAGGGACAATGTCTTCAATAAATTGTACTGTATACCTCATCTTGGTTGGAAAAAAACAGTTATTTTGCACGATTTTTTCTTTCTTTCTGTAAAAAGATATTGGCTGCTAATTTGAAAGTTTTTTGGAATAATTATTTTATAGTCTTCAATAAGCAAGTGACAATGTTGTCACTAGATTGAAATGTGAAAGATATTAAGTAAAATTTTCATATCTTGAAAGATCATAGAGTAAAATATTAGATACGGAGAATCAACAAAAAAATTAGTTTCATTCTTAAAACAAATAATGAAGAGAATTGGAATAAAGGAAACCCCATTAGTAGCAGATTGTAGCAGGGGGAAAAATTCTATTACCGTGAGTGTACTCTCACTTGACTCTGGAGTCCTCATATCTGTCCTTCAGAATACTAAATCGTGAACACATCGTTTTGCCCTGGAATAGGTCGTCACCAGTTGATCTACGGCTTCAGATATTGGTAAAAATGACACTATATTGGTGATTTTGTGTTCTTGGAATAATGTGGGAACTCTGTTCTCTGAGGCGGATTCAGCACATTTTGGATAGAAAAACACGACATAATTATGCAGTATCATTATTTAAAGTATCTAGCCTTGAATGTAACCCCATAGTTGTATCGACAAAAAGAGCCATTTAGGCTAATTTCGATTACCCATTGAGATAACACCAAAACTTGAGCGGATAAAACTTACTAGGTTTTCGTGCTGTCGATAATGGTTCCACCACCATTAATACATCCGAATAGTACCTATCTGTCAGACAATTATTCTCATCTTCCCTTTGGAAGACAGCTGATGACATCCGTGAAGCCAGGAATGGCAGTTGGGCGAAAATTGCACATGTTTACTTTACTTTACTCAAGAAGAAAAGAAGCCCTTTTCCCGTAATCTTTGATGCAAAAAGGGTAATATTCCAGGGTTTGAAACGCCACAACAAAATATGAACTGTTGTTATCTCTGGCTCAGGTCTTGGTACCTTTCAATTTGTAATGATTTCTGAAGATTTGGTCATCATTCCTCTTTCATGCAACGTTCTAAAGGATGTCTGTGTCGTACCTTTCAAACCCTTCTATCTCAAAAAATAAGGGAAGAAATCCCTCGATGGTTGTCATCGATCGAGGGCGCGACCCTGTCACACCATCCATTTCCTCTCTCTCCCGCATAAACACATTGTCATCTGGGTGAGGTGAGTTCCTGAAGTCTTCGGCTCTTTTGATATTCAAAATCCTCACCATCCGTAGGTTGATTTTCGGTGCTTTCCTCCTCTCCACAATTCACGACAAACCCCAGTGTGAGGTCGCACCAACTGAATCGAGAGAGAAGTTTCTGTAGACCCTAACTACGTCACTCATTTCCTTCGCTCCAAAAGGTAGCCAAGGTGAAATCCGGGTGGTCCGGAATAGAGGTGTAGCCACACAATGGGTGATTCATTAACGACATTACTGCGCTACCGCCGACAGTTTCCCTGCGTAACCTGCTGCTGCCTCCCGCTTGAAACTGACAATTCCAGGGATCTCATGATAATTAAATGGTTAAGCTCTGGTCTGAAGGTCGTACGACAGATGAAATTGAGAAGTTGAGGAAATTTTAGAGGATATGTCGACATTTCAGAAAATATGTTTATAGTTCTATCTCCTCCACAAAAAAGTCGTTTTCTATAGGTGAGGACAGTAACCGACTACAAGAACAAAACTCCCAAAAATAACAAACTCGCAGACGAATCTACTCTTATATTTTAAACGACAATCACGCATTCACTATCGATAGAGTCTTAACAAGTAGTACCTACTGAAAACTTTTAGAATGAGACGGAAAGATGAGAGTCATGAATAAGATCTAAGGACTTAAACGTGAAATCCTCCGAATGGCTGACGTCTGAAGAAACCGATGGCGGCGCAGCCGAGCGGTGTTCCCGGAGATTGGTTGTTCCACTCAGGATCCACTGTAGACATCTGGCAAAATTTCATGAAACTTTGAAATTGTTAAAAGACAACCCGTATCTATCAAACTCACAAAACACAACATGATAACATTGCTGGAAGGTTCTGTTTGTAATTTAAAAGAAATATTCTCATTATGTTATAGCTATTCTTGTGCGTTAATAATATTAAAACTATTCTCGTCAACAAAAGAATAATTTGAAAATATCAATTACTACATAAGTATAATTATAAAAGACAGTAAGTTTGGGAGACATTAATTAACCTTTCACTTTATAGTGTTTGAAATGGACGGGTGAATATGTATTTTCCGCTAGAGTATAATATTTTAAATAGTTACATGCTGTGATCAACTGACCTCCATCTGTTGAGGTTGAACTTCGACACGTAGGTACTGATCACGTTGAACTCCAAGACCATTCACTGAATGAATTGAATGACCTAATAAATCAGGCCAAGTTGAAATTAAAGCCGCTGGGATGCGAAACCACTAACCGTTGAGAGTAGGTAGCAAGTTCTTTCCTTATTTACCAGCCTTTGGTTTTTCTTTGTTTGTGGATGTTTTACTCATGAGATATCCCAAGAGAAATGCGATTCAGCCCTGGCATTCTGTGATTACAATTCAATGGAGAAGAGAGTACAAAAAACATCATATTATACGAGAAGGTACAACAAGAAATGTTTACTAGAAATGTCCAAGCATCCTTGAAAGTCGTATGTTTGAAACATTTCAAAGCCTGATATGGGCGAAAACAATAAAAACCAATAAATATAATGAAATGAAGATAACTCACGCTGAAACTTCAATTATTTCAAAATTAGAGAATTGAAACTCAGAGTCTGGTATTTGCAGAGCACAAGAGTGGTTACGAATAGTCTTATTGTGTACGATCTAAAAACTTTGCAAATCATTGCCTAAAGTTTTATTATTTTCTGTATGGATCACTCTTCTGTATAGATTCCTCCCTACCAACTATAGGTACCTACTACCTACTAGTGCATTTTTGAAAATTTCAACGCTTCATTTCCATTTGGCTGGTGGTTGGGGTAGAAATTTTCAAAAATGCCCTAGTAGGTAGTAGGCACCTACGGTTGTTAGGGAGGGATTTATACAGAAGGGTGATCTATACAGAAAATAATAAACCTTTGGAAAATGATTTGCAGCGTTTTTTTACCTACCAACTTTTTTTTACTTATTTTTTTTTACCTACCAACTTTTTCTACCTACCAACTTTTTTTGTTACCTACCAACTTTTTTTTTAGCTACCAACCATTGGTAGGTACTAACTACTACACCATACTGCCTTCACACCTTCACAATCAAGTTTATTAGAAAGAACTAAACGCTCCACACTCGATCCGAAAAATAGGGATCTTCATACGGAAATGTGATCACTGGTTGCTCAGAAAGCAAAACTGAATACAAATCGAAGAAATGAACAGCGATCGCATTTTAGTCAGATAAAATTTGAACGGAGATTATACCTCTTTCAAGATTTTACCCTTAAGTACTCGTAGGGAGCAAACGGTTCGTCCTGCAAAACTCCGGGTGGTCTCAAAAATTTTTAAAAATTCAACACTATTTGTTAAAAAACGATACCTTTATTTCGAGTTTTCCAGCCGTGGCACTCTTGAAAGTTTCAACCCTCAATTTTCACTCCTTAGAAGTGACTGATATCAACCAAAAGTTTCGCGGCACAACTAGACCCCAGATGGAGTCCATATGCCAAATTTGAATCAAATCGGTCCAGGTTTGCTAAGAAAAGTGCCGCGTACGGTGGACGGCGTACGGCGGATGGACGTACAATTTTTTTTTTTCAATCGATTATCGGATTCTACGTACTTCGAAACGTAAATCAACAAATTGTGAGGGGGGGGGGGGGGTTAAACTTTTTTTTCTTCGGTCGATTCCAAAGGTTGAATTATTGAAAATAATGAACCAAAACTCCGCATGAATTTGAGTGCAAATACACTAATTCATGTCCCTGAGACGAATCACTCACGATTTCATACTTCATTCCTATATAAGTTGGTTTACATACGATAATAATCAAAGGAAATTAATAACTAATAGTATGGGTGAGAAAGTAGTGATCATCTATGAAGTTGTGTTGCTCATCAATCGGAGTTTTTGGTGATGGTTCGACTAGGTGAATCGATGTACTGTTATGAAATTGAACATAATAATCTATATTATTATTGTTTCTATCGACTTCTTTGAATCGCCCCTTTCCTCCTTCAATAGTATTGACCTGAAAAACTCTTCCATTATCCTAAAAATTCCTTCGTCGATACCAAGTGTCTCCACATGAGATTCTGTAAATAGTTGATTTCACTTCCACAGTAACGAAGAAAAGGGCATTTAGTGTAAAAGGAGAACTAAGAATGTTGAGGCGCTGAGGTAAGCTACTTTGTAGCGATTCAGTTCCCTAAATCGTCCGATAGGAAAGGATCCTCACGGTAGAGTAAAACTGGATTATCCTTCCCCATTTCTCCCACACTCCACTGAATGAAGACAAAGAGAGGAATAGATTGCTTTCTTCTCACTGTACCAGGTAGGTTTCTCACTTTTGAGAAGTTTTTCTGGCTCTCGATCGTTCCACCGTTTGGAATTACTGGAGGAGATGTTGGTTTGAAAAGATGGGACGTGAGGTTCTAAACAAAGACTAAAAAACGGTAAGGAATGAAGAAATCATTCTCTCAGAAATCAGCGGAAAATGTCGAATTGTAAAGGAGACGACGCTGTTGAAAAATATACCTAGTATATTAAATATACCATAAATTTTATTGTGGTACATTTTATTATGACGTCAAAAACAACAAATTCTAACCTACGGTAATTACCTGCTAAGATTCAATCTACCTACCTGTGCCCGTTGTCTAACTATCTGTTACTTGCGTATGTCTATTCACTGTCGAGCACTTCAGGAATGTTTTTTGTCTCAGCCTTTGGCACCTACGATCCTTCGACTTGCGGTGGTTTTCTGAACAGTTTGGTAATCTGTTTTAACTAGTCAACAAAATCAATCCTTATCATCTTTCTGTACTGTGTATCCTTGCCCGTGTTTAATGAGGAATTTCACCGATTTCTGTTTGCATTTTTCCTGAATAGTTAATGGTGTGGGATAGATGAAAATCGGGCTGATTTCGGAAAATAAATCTCCTGTTATTTTTGGGTGACAGTCAAAATTTTTAATTTCAAAACTAACCGGGAAAACAGACGTCCAGCGGGAACGCTCGCTGATTGGGCTGTTCGGATAGCCATCTCCTCCCAGTGTTGCCCATTGGGACGACGAAATTGTGTTTTCTAAGAGAAAAGTTATCAAACAAAAACAGAGAAAACCTAATTTTCCCCATCTCGCTTTTTCTATTTTTTTCTTCAGTTTTTCGATTTCGAACTTTACTGTTTCATGAAATTTTGCATCTGGGGACTATGGATTTCTCGATCTCAGCGCTTCAAGCGGCCATAAATGAACTATTCCAGCATGACTTATTTTCCCGGTTTTTTTAAACATTCGTATTTTCTACACTGTTTTGTTTATTCGTAAATTAGGAAGTTCGGGCTGAAAGTCTGCCTTAGGGGGTTTTTAGAGAAGCTGAATCCGATTTTGGGGTCAAAATAGGAAATTCCGACATGGTGAAATTCCTCATTGTTGAATTTGGTTTCCGGCTACTGTTTGATAGGTGGCAATGAAATTCAAAGGAACTCGAAATAGGAAACAACGACGTTTTGTCATTATTCAAAGGGCCCTGCAAAATACCGATTTTCTCACGATCCAACCAGTTTGATTTTATTTGGATTGTGGGTGTAGGGGAGATGGAATTTCAGTAGGGTGCATTTGAATTTCATCATGATCATGGAAAAATCTCGAAGTTCAACATGTATGAATTGATATTTTTGGAAATTTAAACATTTTAAACACGATCACTAAGAGTATAGATTTATGCACCCATTCATCAAATGGAATGATGCGCTAATCTGATACATTGTAACAATTAGCTTTTACATTCTCACCATCTAGCTGAAATCTCTTTATCACATAGAAAGACAACTGAGGGAGCTCCCTAACATTGAAACACCTTTACCTTGAGGTACCTTCCTATTGATCAATTACTGAAACGTACTTTATTGAAACATTTTTAGTAAAAATTTAAAATGCATTCAACAGTAACTGGATGACACCTACTTAAGTCATCAGTCATCTCGAATACATGCTGGGAAAGTGAAAAGACTGAGTGAGGAAGACCCATGAAACGGTACAGTTCTTCAGTGATCTCTCAAGAGGGTTTTAGATGTTATTTTTCGGATGTCTTGAGGAGTTTCCTAATGGAATCGCATCAATTCGAATCGTGCCATGTGCCATCAAGCCATCTCCTCCCGCTTTAGATCTTTTCAACCAACCATCTTCATTATCCTAATGCTTTCTTTCCTGTTGTTCAAAAAAAGTAGAAAGCCTATAAACAACTCTTAGTTAATACCTAACTATGTGTGTATCCATTGAGTGAACTTTTCCATAATGTAAACTCAACGGAATAACATGGAAGAATGTCAATGCTACAAAACAAAAGTGCCGCGAACTAAATATGAATGCCGTGAAACATCAAAGTAACAGAACGAAAAACATTCATGCCACTTCATGTAGAATGCGAGAGAAAAAAAAAAACACCGCAAATTATTACAAAGGTTTATTATTCTTCTGTATAGCACACAGATTTGCCTTTGCCGCTAGATACCAACCATGTGTCACCTTCACAATCAAGTTTATTCTGAAGAAATAAACTCTTCTCATTCAATTCGAAGAAATATTGATAATTGCGGTTGGCTTTGTTACAAAATTTGATTACTGGTTGCTAAGGTATCTTCACAATCAAGTTTATTTTGAAGAAATAAACTCTTCTCATTCAATTCGAAGAAATATTGATAATTGCGGTTGGCTTCGTTACAAAATTTGATTACTGGTTGCTAAGGACACACAACTGAGTACAAGTCGAAAAAAAAACGCTGCAAATCATTGCTCAAAGGTTTATTATTTTCTGTATAGATCACCCTTCTGTATAGATCACTGGTTCTCCATCAGTAGCACCTACCACCATCTGTATTCTCCCTTGACCTTCCCTCTCAAATTTCAGCTTCCTCCGTTCAATAGGATTGAAAATGGCTTCGGAGCTCACTCAGCTGATCTATGATCTGAAGAGTGAAGAAGATCTCCTCGAATGCTGGAGACGCCAGGAAGAGCACTTCCATTCAATAGGAGTAAAAATGGTTTTGGAGCTCACTCAGCTGATCTGTGATCTGAAGAGTGAAGAAGATCTCCTCTAATGCTGGAGACGCCTGGAAGAGCACTTCCATTCAATAGGATTGAAAATGGCTTCGGAGCTCACTCAGCTGATCAGTGATCTGAAGAGTGAAGAAGCCTTTGAGCAATGATTTGCAGCGTTTTTTACCCACCAACATTTTTTTTACCTACCAACTTTTTTTTACCTACCAGCTAGGTACTACCTACCACACCATACTGGCTTCACACCTTCACAATCAAGTTTATCAGAAAGAACTAAACGCTTCACACTCGATTCGAAAAATAGGAAGCTTCATATGGAAATTTGATTACTGGTTACGCAGAAGGCAATACTGTATACAAATCGAAGAAATGAACAGCGATCGCATTTTAGTCCGATATAATTTGAATGGAGATTAGACCTCTTTTGCGATTCACACTCATGATTCTGTTTTATCGAAGGAAAACCTTCAAGTACTCGTAGGGACCGAACGGTTTTTCCTACAGAGCTCCGGGTGGTCTCAAAAATTTTTTAAAATTCAATACTATTTAAAATTGGTGAAAAAACGATACCTTTATTTCGAGAGTTTTCGAGCTAGGGCACTCTTGAAAATTTCAACCCTTAATTTTCACCCCTTAGAAGTGACCTACATCAACCAAAAGCTTCGCGGCACAACTAGACTCCAAATGGAGCCCATATACCAAATTTGAACCAAATCGGTCCAGTGTTGCTAAGAAAAGTGCCGCGTACGGCGGACGGACGGAAATTTGTTTATTCGATTTTCGTATTCTACGTACCTTGAAACGTAAAACATCAAATTTGGGGGGGGGGGGGGGTTAAATTTTTTTTTCTTGCTCGATTCCAAAGGCTTATTATTGAAAATAATAAACCATAACGGAGATCGCATTTTTGTTAGCTAAAGTTTGAACGGAGATTAGGCCTCTTTTGCGATTCACAATCGTGTTACTCTGTGGTACATTACCGCGATGAGGCTTGGTAATATTTGATCAAGTGAGATTGGGATTGTAGTAGTTGCAAGGAACGAAAGAATTTTAGAGGAACATTCGAAAAACGTGACCTGACCTAAACTGGAGAGTGTTGTAGTTACTTCAGTGTCCTGTGGGATGCACTCATGTTCTTCCATCTAGGTACTTCCTCCAAAGGGAACAATACATAATAGAATGATATATTCAAACTCGCATGCCTTCCCTCTTGGAGTTTTTAGTATATTCATCCCTACATTCCACAAAATAAATTGTTCCCCGCTCACTGCTTTCTGCTTCTTTTAGTGAATTTTAAACAACCATTAATTAATCACAACGACCATATATGTCATTCAGTCCAGGGATTGTTTGGTTTGGGTCATTGAAGAGTGTGAGTGGTCAATTTATTGATCACCAGTCTGACTGATCAACAAGATTCTCATCATCCTTTTCTCTTGGCGCAATCTTGTCCTATTCGTCAAACATAAATGTTATTTCATTATTTACTTCTAGTAGCAAACAAAATAACTTTTAAGTAGGTAGTTAACGAATTGATTCAAACAATTTTTCGTGAATGTAACTATAAATATGCATCATAAATAATAATCTTACATGGTTCATTTCAAACCTAACATAGGAGCTGGATGTATAGCCCTAACACCCATGGCACAAAACGATTATACTCTACTCATACAGAGTACATTAAAATAACTGTGATCCAGCTAGCTAACTTGCAGGGTGTTAATTCACCTGATGAGGAATTTGGCTTAGGACATTCCTCACGAAACTCTACCGTAAAAGAATTGGGTGCAGTTAAGGAAAATTTGTTGGCATTAACTGAAGCTCAGTGGAGAATTTTTCCATCACACTAATGGAACGTTTGGAACTCGGAGCGCCTGCTTGAATCCTAACGAGTAGAGCCAAGAGTCCGGAGCCCTTAAGGGTCGAAACGGGACCCCTCCCTAGTTGAGGCTGTGAGAATTGCCTGGAGAAAGAGACAAACAGCCTAGTCTACACGTTAGCAACTGCGGTCCAGATGTATGTTCCTGTGCCGTCCCACAGATTTCATTGCTTTCGACAATGGGTTTTATTTTAGTGGATAGCCTTGTGGGTATCTTGGGACAGTAGTCAGTATTGTACAGTCCACCAACCCCCCATTTCCAAACATCTTTTATCGAAGTAGAAGAGTAATACCATTCTCAAAATAGACGGCTCCCTTAGCCTGAGACAAAGTTGCAACCACAATTTCTATCAACAAAGCTAGACACTCTAAATTTAATATTTTTCCAATGTTGTATTGCCATTTTATCTCAGTACACTTACTACCAAGACTGCACCTGTTATTCCCACAGTATTTATAGAAAAGAATAACAATGATCATACGATCTCGTTATCTTGAAGAGATGTACTCGTATTCAATGGCTCTCCCTCCTCTCTTTGTTTTGCTTCCTTACTTCCACACTCGAATTCAGGAATGTGTTGACACGATCAAACATATTTGAGTTTCGTTTTGAGAAATATTGATTTCACTAGCATATTTTTTGGTTTCAGAGCTACAATTTTAGTTCCGAGTTCTAACATGTTTCTTAGTTGTTTCTCCATCAGTCAAAAATCGCTAAAATTCCGATTGTTTTTCAGTTTATGCTCTAAAACGGCTGGTTATAAATTTAGTTGAATTAGAGAACCCACACCGCTTGGGAAAAAGCAGAAAAATAGCAAAATCCCAGTCCCGGCTAAAATTATACATATATATAAAATTATACTTATAATTATATGGGTTAAACATGATCCGATCATTATTATCAGGTAGTGGAACTTCATCAGTTACATATGCCTTTTATCATACTATTTTAATTTTTTTTTCAATTAAGGGCCCGAAAATGTCGAATTTTCCAAGAACTTGGGAAGGATCAATGGTATTGTTCAGGATTTTGACATGTATAACACCAGAATAATGGGATATTAGACCGGTAAATTGAGCTTTCGCGAGGCTCCAGTTAATCAATTAATAAAACAATAAATTATGAGTAATTCCATTATGATGTTATTCGGTTACTCATCTTCATTTTCAATTAAATTGAGTAGATACATATAACCGAGAGAACGTCATTTCCTCTTCTGATTTCGAACAATTGAATGAGGCCCTGGTACAGAGCAACCGCAAACAAAGGGAATTTCGTTTATTCTCGAGATCGTTTTTCCACTGAATTAAACAAGTTTCATTGAGGTTTTTGTGTTCCTGAATTAATTCAGCACAAAAGCAAGATTATTAGACATCAAACGAAATGTGGCTAGGTAGGTAATTCAAAGAGTGATATTGAATTGAGGCTCATATCTACTTTGAGTGGTATTTTACTATACAGTGGAGATGGGAGGAATCAGAGAGAAAAAGCCTCTTTATTTTGATTTATGTGTTTCTTGTAAGTAAATTCACTTCGGCTCTCGGATGATATTTTTGATACGTGATAAGTTTTGGATTTTGGTTTATTATTTTCAATAATAAGCCTTTGGAATCGAGCAAGAAAAAAAAAAATTTAACCCCCCCCCCCCTCAAAATTTGATGTTTTACGTTTCAAGGTACGTAGAATACGAAAGTCGAATAAAAAAATTTCCGTCCGTCCGCCGTACGCGGCACTTTTCTTAGCAACACTGGACCGATTTGGTTCAAATTTGGTATATGGGCTCCATTTGGGGTCTAGTTGTGCCGCGAAGCTTTTGGTTGATGTAGGTCACTTCTAAAGGGTGAAAATTAAGGGTTGAAATTTTCAAGAGTGCTCTAGCTCGAAAACTCTCGAAATAAAGGTATCGTTTTCTCACCAATTTTAAATAGTATTGAATTTTTAAAAATTTTTGAGACCACCCGGAGCTCTGTAGGACAAACCGTTCGGTCCCTACGAGTACTTGAAGGTACGATAAAACAGAATCATGAGTGTGAATCGCAAAAGAGGTCCTATCTCCATTCAAATTTTATCGGACTAAAATGCGATGGCTGTTCATTTCTTCGATTTGTATACAGTTTTGCCTTCTGCGTAACCAGTAATCAAATTTCCATACGAAGCTTTCTATTTTTCCAATCGAGTGTGAAGCGTTTAGTTCTTTCTAATAAACTTGATTGTGAAGGTGTGAAGCCAGTATGGTGTGGTAGGTAGTACCTAGCTGGTAGGTAAAAAAAAGTTGGTAGGTAAAAAAAATGTTGGTGGGTAAAAAACGCTGCAAATCATTGCTCAAAGGCTTCTTCACTCTTCAGATCACTGATCAGCTGAGTGAGCTCCGAAGCCATTTTCAATCCTATTGAATGGAAGTGCTCTTCCAGGCGTCTCCAGCATTCGAGGAGATCTTCTTCACTCCTCAGATCACTGATCAGCTGAGTGAGTTCCGAAGCCATTTTCAATCCTATTGAACGCAGGAAGCTGAAATTTGAGAGGGAAGGTCAAGGGAGAATACAGATGGTGGTAGGTGCTATTGATGGAGAACCAGTGATCTATACAGAAGGGTGATCTATATAGAAAATAATAAACCGTTGAGCAATGATTTGCAGCGTTTTTGTTGGGTAACTGTATAGATACTTGCGTCTCTCCGTCGTTCTAAGGTCACTGTTTTGGAGGAATCAATCAGGAGTGATTGTGATTACGAGGTGGAAACAAAACGCTGCAAATTATTACACAATGGTTTATTATTTTCCTATATAGATCACTCGTCTACAAAATCACCAACCATCCAATATGAAAGAAAAAAATGATTAAAAATAAAAAAAATCAAAAATCAAAAAAAATCAAAAAACAATTTGAAAAAAAAAATCAAAATCACCAACCATCGATCGCATTTCGGTCAGCTCTAATTTGAACGGAGATTAGGCCTCTTTTGCGATTCACACTCGTGTTTTGATTTATATATATATATTCCAGTATAAACCCTTAAATTTTCGTAGGGAGCGAACGGTTTGTCCTACAGAGCTCCGCGTGGTCTCAAAAAATTCCAAAAATTCTATAGAATCTTAAAATGAAGGAAAAACAATACCTTTATATCTAAATTTTTTGAGTTAGGGCGTTTTCAAAATTTCACTAATGATTTTGGAACCCTTAGAAGTGACCTACATCAACCAAAAGCTTCGGGGCACAACTAGACCCCAAATGGAGCCTATATACCAAATTTCATCAAAATCGGTCAATGCTAAGTGGCAAAAGTGCCGCGTACGGCGTACGGCGGACGGCGGACGGACGGCCAAATTTTTATTAGATTTTTGGATTCCACGTACCTTGAAACGTAAACCATCAAATTTTGAGGGGGTGTTAAAATATTTTTTTCTTGGTCGATTCCAAAGGTTCGTTATTGAAAATAATAAACCAAAATGAAGATTGGAGAGGCACGCGAGTACCTACTTGAAGTGTGTCCATTGTCCTCATACATTCGCAAGCTTCTCTGAAGCATTAGACGCCACAGAAGAGGTCATCATGGAGTCTAAGAAGAGGAAATCAACGGGAGTTGGTCGGCCCCAACGGTTAGTTGAGAAAAACGAATTTCTTCGAGCCTCTCGTCGAAAACATCGGAAAAGTACGAGAAATTTGATCAATATTTTATTATTCAGATCACGGTACCAACATTCTGTACAGTGCTGACTATTATCCAATGTTAATCCCATTTGTTTATTTCACTTTTTAATATTTATTGGAATAGATTATATCTTATTATTACATAGGTACATATAATTATTTTATTTTTATCCCTGTCCCATGTGCTGTGGTCATATTAAATCATTTATAATTAAAGCTAGGTGTTCAAAATCTAACTATCAAAAATTTATCAGGATGGCCTCCAACTAGAAAAGTAGGGGAGGAATTCTCCTCCTCAGGAGTCACAGTTTTTTTTTAATCATTGGTATATTGGAAAATTATGAAATACCTTTTTAATTTGTTTAATATAATCAAGTCTTAAAATGTCTGAAGAAATCAGAACGTTTGGGTTATCGTTACAGGACGTACTTCTCTTCAGTTCGTCGTAAGACGATGAAAATAGTTTCCTACTGTTAGGTATGATTATTCACCAGCGCGGTCGTGTGATGAAATTACCGTCGCTTTACTTAATTTGTTTTTATGGGAGTAGATTGTGAAGTTCGTTTCACCATAGACGGAGAAGTGGTGGGGAGGCTTAAGGCGATGGTTGACAAAGTAATGATAAGATACAAGAATGAACTCCCAATAATGAACTTTCATAAAGCAAATTGAAAACCAGAGATTTCTTCTGATGAAGTGCAATACCCTTGACAATGCGGCGTAATGGTTGCAATTAGTGTGTAAGGGGGTTGCTAATGGATCTTCCTGGTTTACGTCTTGGTTCCTGGAATCACCTGAGCTGTAAGTGCAATATCACTAACCTCTCGAGAATCAATTATAAACTAGAGACTAATTGAGCAGTCAACATTGTCTATCGGGGGAACTAGCTGATTTGATTGATAAAGGGAGTTACAAGGGAAATGTCAACCTATTTCACACTTCTTTGAGTAATCGAATAAATGCACTCTGAAAACTTCTAAATTTCACGAATTTCTCTTATTCGTAAATGCTTGAAATGTTTAAAATGTTTTTATGAATAATTGTGGACGTCGCTTTCTCACAAAAAATACTGCGAGTTCTCAGCGCGTACGCAAACGCTCCCGTTTATCGGTGATGCAATTCATAGTGAGCCTCCGACGGCCTCAGCGACGCAAACCTCGTATTTGATCAAAATTGGACTGTTATCTCGAATAGGCTCAGGACAAGGAATTGGGAGGACAAGGGATCTCTTCCGAAAGACAGACATGGAATGAATGTTGCTCAAGGAGCTTTAAAACGTAAAATGCAAATACAAATTTTGATTGTGTTGGACCCGAATTGTTTTCTACGAATACCTATTTACTAAGTTTACGAGAACATTACAGGCACAGGAGAATTGTGTGCCTACGTAATCTACTCCTTCCATTCCTTAGTATAAATAATGCAAAGACATTCAACATTCCTCGATCAAGTCTGAAAAGCTGAGTCTGAATAATTCTTGTACCTACGGCAGTGTAGGTTCAAAAGGCAAAACCTACAATCAGGTGCACTTAAGAATAATGATATTACAAAAATAACGATGTGCTCAAGACGCTATAAACAAAACTGAACCGATATTTCAGTCCACATTTTAATGAGTGCCCGATCAAAGGATAGGTTTATCAGATTTTCAATATTATCCTTAAATTAAAAAAGAAAAATCAACATCTCCTCCCACTACAACTTGATTTGAGATCCCCGGCAATAGATACCCCAGCGTACGCCGAAAGTGTGAGTGTACTTTCTCTTTTCACTACTGATGGTTTTGACGGTTGAATGTTACACAGATTTTATCGGCTTCTTGTCAGCCAAAGTTTTTGATCAGAATAGTCTTTGTTTTTTGGGTAGGTAGAACGAAAATATCTAATGGGAACAAAGTTCTTACTGTTCTGAGTAGGCAACAGTCAATATCAAGAAGGTATGTTTATGTTCAAAAGAACGTACCTTGTCTAATGTTACACTTCATAGCTAAGTACGGAGCTGTTTAGAATTTATCCCGTCTATTCCATGATAAAGCATTGTTTCTTGGCTGTCCATTCCAAGTAGGTACTCGTTATTTCAATACCAAAGTCTAAAAATGTTAAGATTTAAAGGAGATTTTATTTTGGTCGATTTTGGTTTAATATTTTCAGTAATGAACCTTTGGATTCGACCAAAAAAAAACATAAAAAAATGCACCAACCCTCAAAATTCTTGGTTTACGTTTCAAGGTACGTAGAATCCTAAAATCGAATAGAAATTTGGCCATCCGTCCGGCGGGAATTTCCATAGTTCCCATGGACCGATTTTGATGAATTTTGTATATGGGCTCCATTTGGGGTCTACTTGTGTCCCAAAGCTTTTGTTTGATGTAGGTCACTTCTAAGAGTTGGAAAATAAGGGTTGAAATTTTCAAAACGCCTTAGCTTATACAATTTTGATGTTAAGGTATTGTTTTTTCACCAATTTGAAATAGTATTGAGAGAGACCACCCAGAGCTCTGTAGGACCAACTGTTCGCTCCCTATGAGAACTTAAGGGTTGGTCACATGATAAATCAGAAACAAAAGTATGAATCTCAAATTAGGCCTAATTTCCGTGGAAATTTTAGCTGATCAAAATGCGATCGCTGTTATTCTTGGGGTTGTACTCAGTTTTGCATCCTTAGCAACCAGTATTCCAATTCCCTAATGAAGTAGGCACTAGAAACTCCCTACTTCTTCGCATTGAGTGTGAAGCATCTATTTCTTCAAAATAAACTTGATTGTGAAGAAAATATGGTTGGTAGAGACAATGGCAAAGATGTGTTCTTAGCAGGCGAGTGATCTATACGGAAAATAATAAACCTTTGTGTAATCATTTGCAGCGTTTTGGTCAATTTTTATACAAAGTGGCTCGTAGAATAAAGAAATGTAATATGAGTGTCCTTTGACAGAGATTTAACAAAGGTATAATTTTTTTGCGACCTCTAAACTCAATAAATAAGGTAATGTTTATTCAAAATGAACTTGAAACTAATGTAGTAGCAACGGCGCTTTGATTTCAATATGAACCACATTTATGCACATGGAATGAAAAAAAAAACCCTGTTTTCTTCCAACGTTGATGATGAATCCGTGAGAGGGGTGTGTCGGCCTTGGCCAACTAGAGTCGTTCTACAGAACTAATGAAAATACACGCAATTGTTATGTTTATTCTCCTAAATACTAGACATGGCCATTCCAAGAAAGAGAAGCAAGTAAAAGATTCCAACGATGAATAAGATCCTGAATTTATTCAGCTGCAGAAATTCGTTGAATTTATTAAACATTGGCTATAAAATCATCACAGCTCACAATTTAATTATTATTTTGTTGAATACCGAAGAAAAAACTAAAACCATAATTTCTAACCGCCTAATATGAGTTACTGGGTGAAAACACTCAGAAACGGGCTCTAGGTGAAAAAAAAAAAAAAAAAAAAAAAAAAATCCGGGGTGTTTGCTCGGCCTGGAGGTGTGCACGGTTCTGAGTTTTATATTATTCAGGAATTCAGACTGACAGTACGTCTACGTTATTATTTGAGAAAAATACACTGCCCACCCAACTTAGAAAAGTTTTCAGTCCAACTTTTAATTGCATGTAAGACTGAGAGAAGGGGGCTATATAATTAAATAATGGTCAAAAGCAGTTTGGTGCCTTTTAGCATTATTATAGCATTATTTGATTAAATAATATGTTTCATAATTCCTCCAAATATTGTTGACTTAGACAGGTTAAATAAAATACGTAGAACCTCCCTGTCCCTCTCCCTTCTAGATGAGCGCGAAGGGATGACGAACGGACCTCAAGAAAGACCAAGAAGTACTTCTGCTCATCGGATACCCCGCAAATAATTTGAAAGCTATTACTGAGGCCTTTCAAATTAAGGGATAATAAATAACCATTCGCTGAGCCCATTATTGGAAAATACTAACAAGCGAGCTCAAGGAGTTTCAGTCAAGCTCGTCTTTTGTAAAGAAAAGGAAAACGCTGCAAATCATTGCTCAAAGGTTTATTATTTTCTGTATAGATCACCCTTCTGTATAGATCACTGGTTCTCCATCAATAGCACCTACCACGATCTGTATTCTCCCTTGACCTTCCCTCTCAAATTTCAGCTTCCTGCGTTCAATAGCATTGAAAATGGCTTCGCAGCTCACTCAGCTGATCAGTGATCTGAGGAGTGAAGAAGATCTCCTCGAATGCTGAAGACGCCTGGAAGAGCACTTCCATTCAATAGGATTGAAAATGGCTTTGGAGCTAACTCAGCTGATCAGTGATCTGAGGAGTGAAGAAGATCTCCTCGAATGCTGGAGACGCCTGGAAGAGCACTTCCATTCAATAGGATTGAAAATGGCTTCGGAGCTCACTCAGCTGATCAGTGATCTGAGGAGTGAAGAAGATCTCCTCGAATGCTGGAGACGCCTGGAAGAGCACTTCCATTCAATAGGATTGAAAATGGCTTCGGAGCTCACTCAGCTGATCAGTGATCTGAGGAGTGAAGAAGATCTCCTCGAATGCTGGAGACGCCTGGAAGAGCACTTCCATTCAATAGGATTGAAAATGGCTTCGGAGCTCACTCAGCTGATCAGTGATCTGAAGAATGAAGAAGCTTTTGAGCAATGATTTGCAGCGTTTTTTACCCACCAACATTTTTTTTACCTACCAACTTTTTTTTTACCTACCAGCTAGGTACTACCTACCACACCATACTGGCTTCACACCTTCACAATCGAATTTATTAGAAAGAACTAAACGCTTCACACTCGATTGGAAAAATAGAAAGCTTCATATGGAAATTTGATTACTGGTTACTCAGAGGGCAAAACTGTATACAAATCGAAGAAATGAACAGCGATCGCATTTTAGTCCGATAAAATTTGAATGGAGACTGGACCTCTTTTGCGATTCACACTCATGATTCTGTTTTATCGAAGGAAAACCTTCAAGTACTCGTAGGGACCGAACGGTTTGTCCTACAGAGCTCCGGGTGGTCTCAAAATTTTTTAAAAACTCATTACTATTTAAAATTGGTGAAAAAACGATACCTTTATTTCGAGAGTTTTCGAGCTAGGGCACTCTTGAAAATTTCAACCCTTAATTTTCACCCCTTAGAAGTGACCTACATCAACCAAAAGCTTCGCGGCACAACTAGACCCCAAATGGAGCCCATATACCAAATTTGAACCAAATCGAACCAGTGTTGCTAAGAAAAGTGCCACGGACGGCGGACGGCGGACGGGGGACGGCGGACGGCGGACGGCGGACGGCGGACGGCGGACGGACATTGCAAATTTGGATTCTACGCACCTTGAAACGTAAAGTGACAAAGTTTGAGGGGGGGTTATAAAAATGTTTTGCGATACGATCACATAGGCTTATTATTAGAAATAATAAACCAAAATGAAGAGAAAGGATTGCATTTGTCTCTCCCAACCATCTCCTCATCTACTTTCTCAGACAACCCGACGAAACAAAATTTATTATGAGACTTATAATCGCCAAAATGTTGATAAATATTGAGAAATAAATTACTACTCCCGAGAGTTGATCTCTTGGTAGTCACGAGAACAACGCAGAGTGGGTAATAAATATTATACATTAGAAGCTAAAGCAACACCGAGAGACCTTTAATGATGAGAGTGGTTTCTGATTGAACCCAAACTTTGTCCATCTAATCATAATATTCTCCTCCCTCTTAGACCACGAAGGAAGTTAGCCGACAAGCCACTAAAAGCTGAGCACCCTTGACTTGGTTAGGAAGCTATCTCTTTGGTGTCGTTAGTTGGATAGTAAAATAATTGGGTGCTTGATCAATAATGGTTCCCATGTAAAACTATCCACTTAGGATGAAACTGAACGGTAATGCGAAATAATACTTAGCACGGTAACACGGTATTTCTTTTCTGGGTGTACATTTGTTTATACTCCCTTGGCTCCTACCATAATGCTCAATAGATGTTCACAGTATTTGGAATATTCATGCATTAAGAGCTTCGGGAAAGATAATAAGAAAATAATCGGGAAAGATTATACCAACCTCTAACCACAGTAAATACTTGGATTAAAATGTCGCATCGCTGAAGTTACCAGTAGATAGTGTTTGGGATCGTGGAAGCAGAACTCTTCTGAATACAATTTACATATTTTGCCTAATAGAATAACAATTTGATTTTGGATACCAACAAGTGTGTTTATGGTATAAACATTATTGAATTGTAACAATAAAGAATCAATTAGCTCTGGAGCGTTGTCTGAAAAATGACCACAGAATGTCTGATAGTGGTTATTGCCATATAGTTCTACTTAGATTAACCAAATTTTGTATGACCACGTCCAGTGAACTGAACATTTAGATTAATGAGCTTAGTAGATAATACGGACACAATATGGACAAGTACAAAAGTATAGCAACCTGAAGTTGGCATAACATTGTAAACTAGTTGCTGACTAGTTTCAACTATAACGATAGACCACAAAAACTCACTTTTCATTAGCTACTGAGTTGAATAGTGGACAACTGAGGGATTCGAAAATAGCAACAACATGTTTCTTGGGCTTCTTTTATTCCAAAGAAGTTGAGAAGGTGCCGATTAATTGCAAAATTGTTGAAAAAACATTTGAGCCGATACTCTCTAAGATATTGCAATTTTGATTTATTATTTTCAATAATGAACCATTGGAATCGAGAAAGAAACAAATTTAACCCCCGCCCTCAAATTTTGATGTTTTACGTTTCAAGGTATGTAGAATCCGAAAAACGAATAAAAAGTTTTCCTTCCGTCCGCCGTACTTACCACTTTTCCATGGACCAATTTGGTTGAAAATCAGTATATGGGCTCCATTTCGGATCTAGTTGTGCCGCAAAGCTTTTGGTTGATGTCAGTCACTTCTAAAGAAGTGAAATGAAGTGAAAATGAAGATTAAGGGTTGAAATTTCGAAAGTGCCCTAGCTCGAAAACTCTCGGAAAAAAGTTTTTTCACCAATTTCAAATAGTATTGCATTTTTAAAAAAAACTGAGACTACCCGGAGCTCTGCAGGACAAACCGTTCGCTCTCTACGAGACCTTACGGGGTTTCCTAAGATAAAACAGAATCACGAGTGTCAATCACCAAAGAGGTCTAATCTCCGTTGAATTTTCAGCCAACCAAAAGGTGATCGATGTTCGTTTCTTCGAGTTGTATTCAGTTTTGCTCCCTTAGCAACCAGTAATCAAATTTCGATATATGATTACTTCCATTGTCAAGTTGTCATTATGCTTACACTCACTCCATAACTTTTTGGTATTAAGTAAATAAATTTTGCATCAGAATCGATCTAACCGAAGCTGAATAGTTAATATTATATTATGTTAATATACAGCCAACAAGGAAAACCAATGCTTTTGTTCAGAGGCAATGAAACGTGAACAAAGCCCAATAAATAAGCTGAAAATATAATAAGCCGTTGTTGTTCGCCTGTTCATTAACTGATGGCTAAGGGTGAGAAGAGAGGCGGGTGAATATCCATGCGGGATATTGATCGAATATTTCAAAATAACCTGTTTCGAGCTCTCATTAAAGTAATGTGGTGAAGATATGAATACGATTGCGTGAAGCTGCTTCGTGCAGTAGAAAGGATAATCAAAATCTATATTTTATCGCTTACTGGTTGAAATTGAATGAACTACTTCTTATCCAGTGGGATGTCCCATGGAATGCATGGATTATTAAGATGTATTATGTTTCTCCTTAATTTGCAAACTGATAGAGCGATTACGATGAGGGCTCTGTGTTTGCCTACAATACCCTAATACAATAACGGTCAACAGTAGAAAGGGTAAAAACCCATAAAACTTTGAGAAAACTCATAAGAGTTAGGAAATTTATTTTGAGATTGAGAAATTTATTTCCCTAATTTCGTAGCAAGGGGGGGGGGGTTTGTTGCTGTTACAAACCATGCAAACGATCATAACTTTCCGGTTCCACTTGTTCTACAGCCGTCTTAACTTGGCACACTTTGTTTCGTTTAGGTAACAAAATTATTATAGGAATTATGTTAGCAGGAAGAACGGTGAATCTGAGGAGATAATTCGTTATTTATTTTGGTTTTAGTTGTTCAATTTAGCGTTTTTTGTTGGGTCCCGTCTTCAATTTGGCTTCAAATTGTGTGGAACTAACAAATAGCTACTGAACTTAGTGAACACTGAAATCCGCGCTCCAAAAATTGAATAATTTCATCATTCGAATTATTTCATACCTACTTGAAGAAATAATTTAAGCATACGGTGTTCGTGTTAAACGTGACCAGGACAAAGTTTTTGCAATCAACATTATTTCGAAACCCTAGAGGCTCAATTCCACCCATTCCCCAGAATGTGGACTGGGAACTTGTTTACTATTCAACCTGCAAAGTCTCTTCGATCTCTCTTCCAAGAATTTGCAGCCTCATCTTGGGCGGGAAGGGATTGTTTGCGCATAGCTGTGAAGTTAGTCTCGGTATTCATTGAGTTGGCGTCCAGGGTGAGGAAGGATCCTTTTAAAAAGGAGGAACGGCCTTTGAGTAACAAACTGGGAATAACCCCTGAAATTACAGTGTCCCTTGAATGTGAGTTTAATGAAGGTGTACACTAATGGAGGAGAGACTCCGAAGGAAGGAAAACAGGGTTTATCTTCACTGAGGGGAAATAATTATCGTCATTATTTAGTCCTGCAAGGATCAATTTCACTTACAGCACAAATAGTGGATACAGCCATGGGTATATACGTCCACTGTAACGTAGTTTTAGTTTCATTAGCAAAAAACAGATCTCGAAAAAAATACAAATTCAATACTAACCTTCAACACTGCCCAACGAGATATCTATAGAAACTAACTTTCGAAAGAGTGGATAAATTTTATAATTCTAAAAAAAAATATAGATAGTGCCTGATGATCATCGGTCAACAATATACGAATTTACAGAAAGAAAGTGAGAATTTACAGAAAGTTGTGCTACATAAAGGAGCTATATATAGGTTTTACCTTTGCGCATGCGCAGTGCCTCCCAAAGTTCTGATCACGATGCAATTTTTTTAATACGAAATCCATATCATCCACTTGATCCCTATCAATGTCGTTGAAATCGGATGGAATCTGTGAAATATTTAAGTTATACTTTATTAGAGGGTATATACAGATTGTTGATAGTATTCATGATCAGAGTAACAAAAAAGATTTCACACGTGCCTCAATCTACACAACAGAAAGATGCGTACTAACTCCTTGGAAGGAAATAGAAATCCTCTCAGCCAGAAAGTGTAATGTTTATTTTATTCAGTATGCGGGGGAGCTCTCACGGAGCTGCTACTCTTTCTTTTATGCCCTGCTTACTTATAAGAATAATTCCCTCGCATCGAAGAAACGGAGTGAATGGCAAACAACAAATCAAGTCTGGAATTAGACGGGAGGAGAACGAAGTGATGGCTGTCAGATGCAAACAGGGAGGTCTAGTAGTCATCCCAACGTGGTAAAGTCTTCGAAGTGCTAAAGATCAAGCCCATTTTCCATGCCTTCTCCCCTTGAAATCCGGACGCAAATTATTACTACCCAATTCTACTTTCCACGTTCAATGAGATGAGTGAGATTTGACCCCCTTGGAACGCTCTAAGCTGATAATTAGAACACATTACGCGTTGCAGCTGAACGAAAGTAAGGTTAATGAGCTGAAATGGTTTTTGTGCATGCGAGTAGCTTTTTTTGAGTTCAAAAATGGGAAATTTATAGTAACTTACACACAATATGTGTAAGTTACTATAAATTTCCCATTTTTGAATTTATGAATATTATTTAAATTATTCAGAATAATACAAACAGCTGCAACTCGTTTTGAAAATTAGATTGAAAGGTTGAAGAAAGAAAAATTTCAAATTTGTATCAATGTGTCGCCTCAGGCATAACTCCTTACTAATACTTATTGCCAATCAGAAGTGGACTAGATCTTTGATTGACTGGGATTTGATTGAATGAATAATTCCATCATTTCAACCTGAGAATACCTTGGAGAGTTCATGGGTCGTTTGCACATAAATTGCTTGTTTGACTGGCATCGCCCTTTCATGAGATTTGACTTGACTGATTTTGACGTGAGTGATAAAGATACGAGTATACTTCAGACGAAAATTACATTTGGGGTTCGAACAAATATTTGTCAAAGGTTTAGAATTGAATTTTTATGAAACAACAAGGTGTGATGCTTATGTCACGTGGTGTTTTTCGGGCAGTTCAACTATATTTTTCAATGAGGCAATTTTTCAGAAAAAATAAAGCGACGATCGCGGGCCTTGCGGACAAAAGTGACTAGGGAAGGAAAATTCTCAAATAAAGGATTTCTATTGGATGAAGATTCAAGAGGTGGTTCCGAATAAATGTAAAACCCGTAAAAGCCGTCAGTCTTGTTTGCACTTCTCCAACTTGATTAAATCCCATCATCTGATTTGGAACCCTAAAAGCAAGTGGGAAAATTATTTCATACAAAAAATCGTTCATGGATAATATAGGTACATATCTCCAGAAACCTGGTTAGATTAGTCCCGCCCAACTTGTCTCCATTACTCTGTGGTCCCGCCAGGCCCTGAAGTACAGAAGCACGGGGCTGTGGTTATACCTGACCAGCACGACTCTTGGGGCTTGATGGAGAGGTAGCTCTTTGACGCCGTGTGAAACCTTGCCTTCCCAAAAATACAGTGGATGGTGGACGGATGGAAAAATTTGTATTCGATTTTTGGATTCTACGTACCCTGTAACGTAAACCAACAAAAGTTGAGGGGGATGGTATATATTTTTTTTCTTGGTCGATTCCAAAGGTTTATAATTGAAAATGATAAACCAACATTACTAAGCGACTAACGCAGAAGGAGCGTTTCATCCTCAGTCGCTATAAGTTGGTATCAGCTTTGCACAAGTTTATTTATTAGTTCCTACTCGTTAGTCTTAAGTTTTATTCGACTTGCATTCAATGCATTCAATTCAACAAACGCATTTCTTCGTTGAATTCAAGCAGAGGAAGAGTCTAAATTCAATGTAAAGAATAAATAAACAAACAAAAAAAACCATACCTCCAAGGTTCATGTTGTAGACCCAGTTGATAGCAGTGCTTGAAAATAATTTTTATTGGCATCGTCCTCAGTTGTGTCGTGTGGTTTTCATCGTATGGTGATAAGCTCATTCGTAGCTTGTTTAACCTTTGCTTAATTGGGGTCTTCACGGGCAATTGAGAACTGGGCCCAAATCCTGTCGCCGCGCCGTAGGTATGTAAACTGGACCCGCGATCCGCATCTAATCGCACCTTCTCCATGAAATGTAAATTCAACCAACCTCCACGTCGCAGTCTAAACCCTCTTCTCCTGCGTATACACATGTATAAAATGGTGAGTGTAGGGGGAAGTACCGTAGTAACCACAGTCCCATATTCCTAACACAGACTTGGGAGTCCTTTAGCGATTAATCTGGGGTAAAGTTGGACAACACTCAATAAAAAAAACTAAATAAAATAACCCCACACTAATCCGTTTTACACCATCCTGAATCAAAATCCGCGAAAAAAAAACCATAGGTGTTTGTCTGTGTGTGTGTGACAACATCTTGTGTACTCTGCCAAAGCCCCAACTTCCAACCGATTTTCGTGTTTCTTTTTTTTATCGACATAGATAACTTCATAGTTGCACATTATTTCACCAGTTCATCAAAACTAGCACGGGAGAGGGCGAGTGAGGGGATAATATTCACAAAATATCCGATTTTTTATATTTCGGCTCCTTTGCAGCTTAGTAATGGGGGTGCGCCTTGTTTTTTGTTTTCTTTTTGATTTTTAATTGAAAGTAGACTACATCTAGAGAATTGTGGCACCAACCGCGACCGCTGTTTCTATGATTTTTTCAAAGTTTGGGCCTTTTATGACGTCACGCGCCCCTCTCGCCTGGGCGGGACCCCCCAGCTCAGTGTGACGTCATAAACGGTTGAAACTTTAAAAATTCATAGGAAAAAATTTACACACGCTAGAAGGTCGCGGTTGGTACCAAAATTCTCTGAATGAAGTCTACCTTAGATTAAAAATAAAAATAAACAGTTTTTCCTACCCAGGCGCACACCCTGTTGTACCCAAGCTTTGAAATTAAGGAAAAATTCTCATTTTAATGAATTATTTTTTGTACCATCATGGAACTTATAGTGGTGCCACCATGGTGCCAGGACACCATACATAGATGAAAGTTCAACGTTACGACGTATTTCCGTTTTGGTGCCAGACTGGCACCATTGTAGGTGGTGGGGGGGGGGGGGGACTCGAATTTCCAAGTTGGGTATCGTAGATCATGGATTTCAAAATGCTCTTCAAATTCGAGGCTTCCATACCGCCAAAAATGTAATGGCGACTTATACGCGACGAATACTTAATTACATAGAGTGAATCAGTTTTATCACTCACCTACTAGTTCAAATTGTGGGCGTCGGTGGTCTAGTGGACAGTGTACCCGACTGCGGTGATAGGATAAGAACCGTCTAGCGGGGATGCGAGTTCGAATCTGGTCGCCAGCAGAAAGTTTTCTGTCTATTGGACGATCGGCAATCTCTCGTTCCAACCCAGGGCGGTGATGTTTGGGAAGCCATGAGCGAAATCATCAGAACAAATTCTGATCTCCCCTTAGGGAGACAGCTGATGACGTCCGCGACGCCAAGAATGGCAGTCGGACGAAAATTCAACCTGAAATGGTTGCTTACTTTACTTTACTTTACTTTTTTACTAGTTCAAATTGACGTAATGCTTATCCAATGGGACGTCCCCTGGAATGCATGTATTACTTAACAATGTGTTTAAGATGGATTTTACTGGCTTTATGACAATTTGCTACCATTTGTTTTCTTGAAAGCAAGTGCTTACCAACATCAGCTCTGTAAAATGTTCATCATATCGATATGAAGCAGATTAATTATCTATACCCACCCCTAACCTGTGAAACCCCTGATTTTATCGAAATAAGGTCGGAATAGATTTGCCCGGTAGACGGATTGGCGGGAATTTGTCAAGTGCCTCTTTAGGAAGTTTCAATTCACGGTTTTTTTTGCCCTCTGATAGAAACGGATTCCCTCCACCTGTGCGACCTCTCACATATGGAATTGTCGGAAGTGGAATAGTACATCTAAGGTTGAATGTAATCATCAGTGGAGCTTGATACTATACAGGGTGTCACCCTAACTCGAGGACCAAACTTCAAGGATCGATTCTACAACTAATTTGCAAACTTTTTAGTCTCCTGACATTTTTTTTTTTAACGCTTTAAAATTATACTTTTTTCACTTTTAAAATTTTGTTCGTGTTTTCGACCTTGAGCCATTAAAACGGCCATAACTCCCTCAATTTACTGGATAAACTCAAATATGAGTATACCGTTGGAAAGAACGTTAAATTTCCTATCAGTTCATCAGGACACAAAAGCTTTTTAAGCCTTTCGTATAAGTGAATAAATTGGTCAAAGTCAGAAATTTAAAACTTTTTCGAAAATCACCATTTTTCAGGCTGACTCATCTTATGTAATAAACAGCCGTATCGGCGGGCACTCAACGGAAAAAACTTGCCAAGAATCTCAGCTTTCCAACGGTCTATCAATTTTTCTTTTTAACATTTAAATTAGAAGAGTAAATGAAGTTTGAATGCCCGAAAACGTGTTTTACAAGCAAATCAAGTGTTTCAAGCGGTTTATGGTCCCCCTCGACCTCAAGATGGCTTGACGATTTTGGTATCATTTCCTATGTAATTTTCTACGCTGAATCAAATAGTGATACTTCCGAATGGTTCCGACTGCTAGAAAGTGGATTTTTTGAAGAAAACCTTCGTTTTTCGTACATAAAATACGCATTATTCTTAAATGTGGTAGTGAGCATGAAGTAACACCTTTGAACTCAACAAAAACTTCAATCAACTAGAAATTCGGTGTTTTTATTGAGTTCAAAGGTGTTACTTCATGCTCACTACCACATTTAAGAATAATGCGTATTTTATGTACGAAAAACGAAGGTATGCGTCTTCCGCACGGGACGTGTTAAAAAAAAAATGTCAGGAGACTAAAAAGTTTGCAAATTAGTTGTAGAGTCGATCCTTGAAGTTTGGTCCTCGAGTTAGGGTGACACCCTGTATAAATATTAACCACTCCAACAGGAAATGTCTAACCTGTAGATAAAATATAAGGTCCACCTACCTTCCGTAGACAGGAAGCTTAATTTATAACTCAATGGTTCGGTCTCCTTTGAGGTGCGGCTCGAGAAAATTAATTGGTGACAATTATACTTCAACGTGAATCTATCAGAATGAAATCAACTTGCCTCTCCCAACCGAAGCAGTAATTTAGCGTATGTAAATTCATTATGCAAATATCGTCTACTTGGTCTCAGCCTTCCTTTCTAATAACCAAACTTGGGAATTAATGGTTGAGCCACCCCACAAATATTCCTTCCGGCTAATGACAGAAAAGTAATTACTTGTTCTTGAATCAACCGGGGCTCGAGTTTCACATCTTAATAAGAAATTTCTGAGACTCTCGGTTTTCGTTGGTTCACTCAACTTTTGAGGACAGTTCGCGAAACCAACCACATCAACCAAATATTTTGGACTGCACAGTTGATGTAAGTAGTAATCAAGTTAGGAGCATCATTCTTTTCTCCTGGTATTTCGAAATGTGTTTTTTAAATCAATAGTACATAGCTGAGGTGTTACTAGGATTCAAGGTAACATGTATACAGAATCAAGTTCTAGTGTCATAATATGACACAATAACCTCAAGCCTTACATTATATTATAATGTGAGGCTTAAGGTTATTGTACGATGTGAGGCCATTAGAATGACTAATTAAGGGGGTCTTAGTCGGTCGCCGTTCGTTCCTCGTTCCGGGTCAGTATTTCACGAAATTGAGGGCGCAAAAACTTAAAAAGTTGTACCTAAATTTGGAATTTTAGAAATTCATTAGTGCGCAGCCCTAGGGAATCGAAAAACTGAAATATTGCCGCTGGAATCATCAAAATCGAACAGTAATTGCCAAAGACAAATGGGGAAAACCGTTAATACAGTTATTTTTTTCCCCATAAAAAGCAGATAAACTTGAAAATTTCTAGGAATCTAGAAATTCATTAGGCTTTGGGCATTGGAAAACTGAAAGATTGCTGCTGGAATCATCATAGTCGAACAATAATTGCCAGAGAAATATGGGAAAAACCATTTACTTATTCAGTAGTTTTCCCATTTTTCTTTGGCAATTTTTTTTTCGATTTTAGTGATTCCGGCGGCAATATTTCAGTTTTCAATTCCCTAGAGCCTTGCACTATTGAATTTCTCAAACACTTCAAAATTTCAAATTTAGGTACAACTTTTCAAGTTTTCGCCCCTTCGATTTCGAGAAATACTAAGAACGAACGGCGACCGACTGAGACCCCCTTAAATGCCTTCTTGTGTCTTTGGTAATATTATTTCTGTTATCAGTTATTATGCATTGTAACACTCATTTTTGTCACAGGTATGCCACTGATTCCTATGGCTCACATGGCTGGTGAGTACTTTCATATTTGCTTTTGTGATGAATTTTGGAGGATTGCACATTGCCTAACAAATAAGTACCTAACAAATAAGTAGTAGGTAGTATATAGCAAAAGGAAAGTATCGGTATTAAGTAAATCATTGAAGTACCTACTGATTGTATTCTAGGATACTATAGTAGATTAAATACGAGACTAGTAGATTAAATACAGACTAATTGCTACACTCTTTTCCGTTGTTAACATAGTAATTTGTAATTATTTGTAAGCCTCTTCGCGAGCGTTGTGGATGAGAGTTTGGAGTTGTGGTCCTAAAAATATACCAATTTCAAAACCACCATTTTACCATTACAAGTTTTGAATACTAAAAGAATCACAACCAGAAATTGAAAAGAAGAGGAAAGTAGAAGAGGTAAGAGAGGCAGAATAAATAAATAAATTGTTCAAAAAGCTGATCTGTCAGTATAATTTTCAGTGGTTTCCAAAATACAGAGTACCAAAGTTCATAGTTTTTTGATAATCAGGCTAGAAATAAGTTAATCGATTCTGAGAAATAGGTGATTAGCCTATTGCAAAACGTTGTGCTCAATTTAGTGCGGTTGCGCACTACATTTCTTCTTTAGAAATACAGCATAAACGAAGAGTAGATACTTCCTCAAGTAGATTCCTTTCAAAAGTTGAGTCAATATTATTGCACATAGTTGCGCATGGAAAATGATGGAGTAGAAAGTTAACTACACTTGGATTTGATTTTCTTCTTTCTTATGGAATCATATGAAAGGTTGGTTGCCTGCTCATTTCCCGCCGTTTGATCCCTGCACTCCCAACGAAACTAGCATAGCTTCACGCACTTGAAGAACTTCAAGCTTCCTCGTCTCTTTTCGAACTCTTCTCGAACTGTAAGACCCACCATTCCATCATCAGCCATTGCTGGAGCAGGAAGTCTTTCCACCTGATCATTAATCAGCTCCCTGATGGATAACTTCTTGTCCAACCAGGTGGCGGGAAGTATAGGATGCAATCGACCAAACTACAATCCTGGTTCCAACTCTCTCGATGTTGGCGGGTCACCACTGATAACCAATTCTCTTACCTAAGGGCTAACCCAACAGCCACAACTTCTCGAGCATCTTCAAAAGGTATCGCCCTACGTATCAAACTTTCCATAACTGCAGCAAAAGCTTACGGATTACTGTGCATTTAACCCAAATGAGAAAAATAAAGAAGTGTAGAAAGTTAACTACTTTTGGACTTAATTGACTCCATAGTTGCAAAATCATATGAAATGAGTTGCTACGCGTTGAAGAAAAGGGAACGCTGAATACAGGAAAAAACAAGTTCTAAGAAGTTTGCACAACAAGAGCTGCTTTTATGATAAAATAATAAATCGTTTCGTTGAAGTTCCGTATGAACATTCTACAAACTATAAAATTATTTATATTATTGTCCTCACCTAACATATTTCTTTAGATTTCGGTTTTGTACCTGTCTTCACCATCTGTCGTTTAAGATGAAGCCCCATCTGAAACATTAAATTCAACTCAAGGTTCACGAGTCTTCCGGCATTCTCGCCTCAAGAGATTGGATAAATCTATCTCTCTCCCCTCTATCTCCGTTACGTAGACTATTTTCCATGGACTTCTCCCGTTCTGCGGTCGTAATAGTATTTTCATGCTAATCAGTTCATCTCCTCTTCTCTTTTATTTACTGCCTGGCTGGAGCTCACTCTTCACTCTGATGGTTGAAATCCTCTGAAAGATATCTATATTAGGTTTTTGAGGGTGGACCGCAATGCAACTGAATAACCTAATTATATTAAATTGGAGTTTTGGTTTACTATATAAACCATAAAATTGAGTGTTAATAACATACATAATGATATGATTTGTTCATTTTTTCACTTTCACCTCTGGTTAGTTGTTGTATCATATATTACTCGTTAATACTGTGTAGTTTTGAATATAAACACGAAAATACACGTATTCAGGTACCTTGATTGCCTGTTGAAATCTTTACATGACTATTGGTAGGTAGGAATCACTTAGTTTCATAAAATTTCTACCGTGAAATCTCCAAAATATCATGGTGCAGCTACGTCCACACAAAAATTCACTCCATCTTTGTGCTTTTCCAGGGTTTAATTTTTTTTTTTTAATTTCTGGTAGTCTAATTTATTGTGATTAGATTTTAGGGAATACGAGAAGAATAAGGGAGTTTTATTTGTCGAGGAAGAGTTTTTTGTTCTAAAACGTTCTGACTTGGGCTGGCATTTAATCCCTGTAATGTCATACATCTATGTTCGTTGGTTCTCCAATAAAGTAACGTGTAGGAAAACCCAGATTGGCATGAGTCATCACCAACACAGATGAGGTGAGAAAGGGAAAGAACACGTCATTTGACGTTACCTCTTTTCCACTCTCCCCTCACCATAATAGCTAGAGTATATAAGCTGCACTCGGGGGTCTTCCTACATGCATTCGTACCTAGCCAATCTGAGTTATCATTTCTTGTCTTCACCTTACCTACGGCGCAGTTCCGCAGAGGGAACGGTTTGCCCCATAAAGGCGCTGAACCTCCATCTCCCCTAAGGGACCTCTCCAGAACACTAGGCTTCATTAGGTATATGCTCCGCCTCCCACCGGTAGGTCTGGGTCCAGACGCCAAGGTTTGCGGATAGATATGTCAAGCACTTATCTGGACGATCGGCCGCGAGGCGCCGCGGATGTAGTGCCAAAGCTGTAGGCTTAGGGATCAATCTCTCCGTTGAGTAGGGTTCAGGCTAGTTAACAAATCGGCGAATCGAGAGGACCATCGCCCTCACTCGAATACACGCAAACACAACAATCCCTAACAAACTAGGTAATGGCAAAACCAAAATTGTCCACACCTACCCTAAAATAAAATGAGTGAATGGAAATTTCATTTGGAAGACAACTTGTTTTCATTTTCCATTAATTTCATCTGCTGGATTCCCTTTCTTTGGTGTAAAGATGCGGAAAGTTTACTATTAACAGAACGTAAGGTTGACTTTAAGATTGCAGCTTCTACATAATTATCAGAAAATCATTGTTTCAAATCTGTTCGAAAATATTAAATGTGAGGGATTTGGATTTTGATTCTTCAGCCTTCACTGGAATAAGCTAGTCCAATAAAATTCCACCAATCTTAGTGAACTAATTGAGATCATTCTTTCCTATATAATATATTAAATTATTATGATTATTATTATATATCGTCGCTCCTCTGCCAAAACCACGAAACTTTAAAACTATCCTCTGCCAAAACCGCTAAACTGCAAAAATTCGAAAATTGGGCTAAGCATCACTTTGAGTAGTGACATTGGTCAAGTATCTCCTCCAGAAATTTCAACTCTCTAACTCCACTAGAACATGGTTATTTGAGTGGTATCTATTCCACGAATCTGCTGAACATTTTTTTTCTCCTCTGCATTTTCGCGAATCTGACAGATACGTGAGTTTGGCGTAGTCGTCCCCATCACAAGCACAAGATTCGCGATTGTTGCGTAGTAACCTCGGGAACAATTGGACCTAGAGTCCGAATAACTTCTTACAACTTTTTTCTACATTTTCTTAATTTTATCTCACAGGATTGAGGACAGACAATTAATTGTATTAGTATTAAAATTTTATTAACAATGTAAATAAAATTCACTTTTTAAAACCAATGTGTTGACTCAATTCTTCTTCAGCCACTCTCTATAGTATGAATAAAATGTATACTTACTATAGAGAGTGAATTCATGAACTATTGCTAAGCTACTGTTTATTATTTCCGTTCATAGTAGATTACTATCAATCCAGGGGCCATGAATTTCATAGGGGACCATCTACACCCCAACCCGAACAATCCCTGAAAATGTCATCTAATTTGGGTGGAAATTGTTGAAGTTGTGGCTGTTACTAGGATGTCACGTTTGCGCATGCACTGAGGGTATTATCAATCCGGGGGTGATGAAACTCATAGGGGACCATCTACACCCCAATCCGAACAATCCTTGAAAATATCATCAACTTCGGATGGACATTGTAGAAGTTATGGCTGTTTCAAGAATTTCTCTTTTGCGCATTCGCAGAGTATACTATCAATCCGGGATGATGAAACTCATAGGGGACCATCTACACCCCAATTGGAACAATCCCTGCAAATTTCATCTAATTCGGATGGAAATTGTAGAATTTATGGCTATTGCAGGGATTTCCCGTTTGCGGACCCACTCCACCAAAACCACGAATCTGCGTTTTTTAGGACATTGTGAGGTCATCTAGGTTGTTCATGATGATTTGATGGAGTGAAACCTATTTATACTTATTCTGTCATGTTGAAAGGTAAGGAAAACAGTGCAACAATCGAAGTATTGCAAGTCCGTAACGATAATAAGTTGCGGAGTAACTTTGGAAGCCTCTACTGAAAAACAATAAATTTTCAGTTTAGCGGTTTTGGCAGAGGATAGTTTTAAAGTTTCGTGGTTTTGGCAGAGGAGCGACGATATCATATGGTGTCATTCAACTTCGTAAGAGCTAACGCAAGAGCCATTATAGTGAATTTCAGACACCAATTCTTCATCACCACCACGAAAATAATTACTTCGCCTCTCGTAACACCTCCGTCGCTATCATGAATTGTTGAGTAGAGAGATCATAATCCCCTCGTATCATTAGGTATGCTTAATGTACCCCTCCCTAATGAATGTGGTCCCGGATGAAATGGAGCTCCTAATAAGGCGAAATCTCATTTCACAGGAGATTTTCCCGCTTCCACGTAAATTATGAATTAGTGTGGAGACGTTCTAGTCTGTGCACTGTAGGTCACAAAAGCTATCGTTCTTTCATCATCATATTAAGTATTTTATCAGTGATTCAGAAACACAAATTTGACTTCCTTAGGTCATTGCAAGTTAACTTGCGTATTTTAAAGGATGTAGAATGATATAGTCAAGGAATGAAAAAAAAACAAAAAAAAAAAAAAAACATTAGCTAGGAAATTGCATACAACGATTGATATATCTTTCTACGTTATTGAAAGTTGTGTCTATAGATCTTCCTGTTTGCTATCTGATCACGGAAGTACCACTTCCTAAATTTTGATGGTATGTTGAAATTATAGCAATGTTCCGATGAAGGTTATAAGCTATAATAGTTTATGTCTTAAAACCTCCTCTTTCATTCTGGAATCAGCCTTCCCCGATGTTGATTGAGTAGAAACATACGTAAAAAAGAATGGTTCGTATCACAACACCATTTTAAAGTAACTAGAAGGTTTAAACGACATCGGATAGATTCCTGAGAGGTCAGTCGCTCATATTCTTTTTGAGGAGTTTAATCGCAAAAAAATACTCAATTGTGGACATAAAGGACGGCAAAAAATTACTTTGCATGTAAACTATATGGAGCGTTTCACTAATTCTGTGGAATGCCTACAACATTCATGGACTACTATTTGGAGAAATTTTACAATTCTTATTACAGGTCGTATTATCAGTATAGAAGATAATTAACATGGTCGCGAAATGAGTGCTACTTATGAGGAAATTCGTGACCATTACTGCCCTAACGTATTTCAATACCTTCCAGTTTCACATTTCTACATCACAGAATTTTAAATGTAGCTATTATTATAGCTACATTACAGGAGGTTTAGGTACCCTTTTTGGTTACAGTACCAAGTCATGGTTAGGATTCAACTGTATGCAATAAATTTCAATTTAAATAACTGATTGGAGAACCCTCAGAGAGAACTTCAGAAGAGTAAATAATTTGGAGGAATGGGATGGATTTCGAAAACGGAGAAGTGCTAATAGAAGTTGTAACCATGGATACCATTTCGTGACAGAGAGCTATTCGTAAGTTGTTCAACTCAACTAGGTAAGTAAAAAAAAAAAGATCTTTATTGTTTTTCTCAGGCCCTTCGAGAAGTCACAGGAGTATCGGGATAATCTAGCTCACAGAGTAACGGAGTCAACAGACCTAGCTGCTATCATACCATAAAACGAGTTCTCCACGAAGTAAACTCGGAAGCTCCTTTCGATTCTAACTAGGAATACCATTATTTCGTGTACCGAAAAGCAGGACTGTAACGAGCTTCAACGGAATTTCCCGCCTGGTGGTGAAAAATATTATGTGGTCTTGTCTCCCAAGGACTTTCGTGATACGACTTTCCTTCTTCAATACAGGTGACGGGGAAAACACATTTCCTCCCCCATTGTTACGGACTCTGCATTTCCACCGGAGTAAAAATTCTCTCAACTCTCGAGGCTACCTTCAATCGCGCTGTTATAAGGAATCATGTGGGGAAAATAACCTTGGGGTATCGATAGTAGTTACTGTGAATAGACTTGTTATGAAAGCACGATGGAGGATATTGTGACGTACTATCATAAGAACAGTGCAGAGATATTATTGAAACTATACGATTATTGTCATTCGAACCAAACTACAGACGAAACGAAATGGACCAGTAGATATTCCAAGAATTCTAGGCGTGTTTCTTACTGCGAATATCGGAATTCGTGTAGATTGATATGCTCCGTCATGTATTTTAAATGAGAAATAGTCCATCCCTTTATTCGAGCTCTTTAGATCGAGGTGAATTTAAAAGCGACACACTCTTGGCAATTTAAAGGCACATCTTTATGCGCACGCCTTTACAGGCACAGCTTTGGAAGCTCCAGTGTCCCATTTCCAAAATGCTTAGAAGTCGAGTTAGTTTTGTTCGCATTCCTGTTACGTAAACGTTGCGAACTTTGAAAGTTGTTCATCTAAACGTTGACGAGGAGTCGGTTTGTTCTTTAGCTGTATAGACATACCTTATGAATAACATGACTTTATCTGGTAAGAAAATATTACTTTGGAATTGAGCAGTAGATACTATCAGCAACAAATCTACACCAATATGGATTGACTAGACTGTTAATGGAAGCGGATTGACTCAATTTTCTCAAGAATAATACTCGTAGATTGGAACTGCCAAAATTATCAATATTCGACTTCTACAAAATTTACCATATTTATATTAAGTAACTGTTGTGTATGTCAATTCTTCTATGTAAAGGTGACGACAGAATTTTACAATAAATAGAGGAACTATTGACGGTATCATTATTATTATTGTTCCGAGTCTACCAAGGTAGCGGAAGCTTTGTTTTCATTTTCCTAGGACGAAAAAAAAGTTCTCCAAAATCAAAATTTTCACTCGCGTTTTGCATTTTAGACTTTTCCGAACAATTTTGGTTCCGTGTCTGTCGTGAATTCCTTGTAACGCGCATAAATATACGAAGTTATTGTCTAATTTCTATGAAATTTTCAGGAATTGTGCGGGTTGGTGTATAGACAGTCTCCTATGAAAATCATCATGCCCGGACTGATAGGAGCGACTGCGCATGCGCAAACGTGAATTACTTGTAACAGCCATAACTTCCACATTTTCCACCCGATTTCGATGAAATTTTTAGGGATTACGCGGATTAGGTTGTAGATGGTCCCCAATGAAAATCAAGGCCTTAAAATCTACAAAAGCCTCTGCGCATGCGCATACGTAAAATCCTTGTAACAGCCATAACATTTACATTTTCCATCCGAATTTGATGAAATTTTCTAGGATTGTCCAGATTAGCTTGTAGATGGTCCCCTGTGGGGGTAGTGAAAGGTATTTAGAGATTGGTGTTTTGAGATTAACTACTAGGTATGCATCGAATCATCTACATATTCGGGTTATGGATACGAGGAAGCTATGTGCCTCAACCACTTGGCAGACGTTTTTTTTCGTTAGAGTGTCATATCCCTCAAATCATTAAAACGATTATGTGGATGATTCGAAACCAGGGGATCATCATACTATCGATCTCCCAGAACTTTCCTCATTTTATATTGCTTCCGAGTCTACCAAGGTAGCGGAAGCTTTGTTTTCACTTTTCAAGGACGAAAAAAAAAGTTCTCCAAAATCAAAATTTTCACTCGCGTTTTGCGTTTTAGACCTTTCTGAACAATTTTGGTTCCGTGTCTGTGTGTCTGTCTGTCCGTCTGTCATGAATTCCTTGTAACGCGCATAACTATACGAAGTTATTGTCCGATTTCGATGAAATTCTCAGGGATTGTGCGAGTTGGTGTGTAGACGGTCCCCTATGAAAATCATCATCCTCGGACTTAAAGAAGCGACTGCGCATGCGCAAACGTGAATTCCTTGTAACGGACGTAACTTCTACATTTTCCATCCGATTTCAATGGAATTTTCAGGGATATTACAAATTAGTATTTAGATGGTCCCCTATGAAAATCATCACCTTCGGACTGATAGTAGCTACTGCGCATGCGCAAACGTGAATTTCCTTGTAACGGCCATAACTTCCACATTTTCTTCCCGATTTCGATGAAATTTTTAGGGATTACGAGGATTAGGTTGTAGATGGTTCCCAATGAAACTCAAGGCCTTAAAATGTAAAGAAGCCTCTGCGCATGCGAAAACGTAAAATCCTTGTAACAGCCATAACATTTACATTTTTCATCCGAATTTGATGAAATTTTCTGGATTGTCCAGATTAGCGTGTAGATGGTCCCCTACGAGAGAAGTGATAGGTACTTAGAGATTGGTGTTTTGAGATTAACTACTTTGCATCGGATCACCTATATAATCGGGTTATGGATACGAGGAAGCTATGTGCCACACCCACTTGGCAGACGTTTTTTATATTAGTGAAATCTGACAAGCTAAGTGTTGAAGTTACATACGATAACGCAACGGATGTATGAATGAGGGCTTGAATAAATTAATAGCGGACCTTTCTCAACCCAACTCGCAACAACCTTAACTTTTTCATAAGAAGTATACTTTGTCACGCATTAGCATTGCGAACTAGTTGATTAGAACTCAATTCAAAACAGCCAATCTGGTCACGGTTGTTGAAAACCGCCAACTATATTGAAAACAAAAAGCTCCCCGCTTCAAGGACAGGCACAAAACACATCAGATCCATGCAAGCATACAATTGTATTACGAACTCCGATGTAACTTAGTTTGCGTCATCCGAGTCAGATGAATCAGGAATGTTGACGTCAAATTGTCAGAATTAGAACGCGGCTTCTATTCATGCATAAATATGAGCTCAGCGATATTGTCATCATTCATCAAGGCTGAGACGTCCTTAGAATTATATCATTCGATCTAGTTCGACAAACTACCGATTCACCAACATGGTGTATTGACAAATGTTTTGTTTGTAATAATGATCCCCAATTGCGAAACTTGCATGGATAGGGAACTTTCGACGTCGTCCGTTGGAGCTCAAATCCAGTGTCAGGGGTCTGTTATCAAATGAAGAGGGATGAAAAGAGGTATGTGTAATTAGGTAGATTAGGTAGTACCTGTCCTGCCATTCTTATTCACCTGTACAATAAATTCGAATTTCAAATTCTGTTGACTTTCCAATCTCAGCAACACAATTAGGTTGAATGGATGAAATAGCTCACTGCGGCTGATCCACTCTACCTTATCATCCACATAACTGTATGATTGTCGAAGACTCTTCTCGTACAGCAGGACCAGTAACCTCTCTTGTCATGTTCTGGTTGTTGCCTTCCGGGTCAGCACCGTTTCCCAATTCTCTCCGATTATCCCATCAACGCACGTAATAATTTGAATTTGAATTTAATCGTGTGTGGTATTTCATAATTGCCTTTCAGATACTCGAAAAAATTTGAAAAATTACCTAACAAGCATGCTTATGTAAAACACCTGTTAATAAGTGGTTTGATACGGGACCACTGTGCGTTTTTAGACCAACTGTGAGATCCTCTGAGGTCACTAGACCTATGTCTAGTCCTATAGTCCTCAGTGTGATGTGAGAGACTTGTGTTGATTTCCGTATCTGGTTTCATCAATGTGATGCAACCTTCCAGAATAAATTTATTATTAATAAATAATTCATATTTTACACTAACTTTGGGTTTCAATAGAGGAAAACAAAAGAAATAGTCTTAAACGTTTGTAAGTTTTGTTAAAATATTTCCAAAAAAGTCTTCAAACTTCAAAACTACATTGTATACATATAACGTAATAATATGTAGGTATGTATAAAAGTATTTTACATTCCGAATCAGATGACTCAAGAACAAGTAAAATCGGATTGGTTAGTACTTTTTCTGAAGTTTGAGATGTTAAAAAAATTCATCATACATTTCAATACCACATTTCTAACACACATGATTATCTAGATCAAGATGTGGACGATTCCAATGCGCATCGCCATCTGCTATCTTGTGTGAGATATAATTTACGTTGTCGACTTTGGCCAGAGCTGATATTTGAGAACCTGTGGGTCGGAGTTTTAGGTTAGAATACTATGTGAGTTACACAAAGCCTAACCCTATCCTCTTTACATAGGTACGAGATCGTTCAGCTCCTTATAAACATGGAGTTTGTATCATGGCAAGCATCATCCAGGTGAAGAGAGTCTAGCAGAATTTTATTTTGTCTTCACCAATTTCATAAAAGTTTATGTTCCCAATCATAAGTGGAGTTTTGAAATCAAGTTCTGATGTCAGAAACCGTCGACATGACAATGTTAGGACGTCATCTCTCCTCACCACCTGTTTCCTCATCTGTGTTGATGAGGCTTAGGGGGTTCCAAATAGATCGCATGAGGCTGAAGACATAACACCGGAAGAATTCAAAGGCCTCGCAGTGTAATATCTGGCCTAAAAAAACCGGGTGGGCTAGTGCTTGGCGGCCTATATGTAACACCAACTATTTGTATAGTATACCTCTACCACAAATGATAAATAAAAGCTGAAAAGTTCGAATAACTTGCCTAGAACTACCAGGAAATTCAGAAAAAAAATGTACACGTCAATAGAACAAGTAGGTAAACATATATGCCAGTGACTTCTAAAGTGAGGGAGGGTCGTAATGCTCTCTCTCATCTCTCCTCGACCCCACGAATGACAAAAAGTAAATAAAACAATGAACGACCCCACAAGAGCTTTAATTGAGATATAGGGAAAAAGCGTGGACCGAACTAGAAACGTTCAAACATACTCACGGGTCACCAGATTTCCCTGATCTCATCGTATTTTTGAATCCTGAAAGGAACCACGGGGCTGAAGTGGGTTATTCATAAAATACATCGGGCATCCCACTCCATGCACCGAACAGCAGAACCAAACTTCAATCTTAATCTAAGCGTGCAACGTTAAAGAATATAACTGCTTTTTCCCATCCGCATAATCACCAACTCCTCTCAATCACTCATAAAATAAATAGACTGTGATCAGCGACGATCGGTAAGTAGGTACACAATGGGACAGCATCGTACTGTCAAGGAGAGAGAATTTTCGTGACTCCTCTGCTAATTAAATTCTCTTCTGTTTAATAGTAAAGTTTAATTTCAATTTTGCAATAAATAATCTTAATTTATTTTAATTCTGAAATGAAGATTTTGTTCAATTGTTTTAGGACTGATGATGGGGTGAAGGCCCGAAACCAGTCTCCAATAATGAGAATTTTATTAGCAGAGGAGTCAAGAAATGTTTCTCTCCGACATATTCATCATCACCTCTGTACCATCGGCAAAAATTAAATAAAAAATCAGCGAACATCGTACTGCTTGTCTTTTGTTCTGGTACCTGTTGATTTACATTCCACGCGAAGGACCACCAATATCAACAGAGTCGGACCCAACATGGACATAAATATCTTGGTACCTATTCGGCATGTTAATCGAAGTGGATGTAGCTCATATCTTCCTAAGTACCCAATTGATATTTTCAATGTAGGAGTGGGTTCAATAGGGAAAACATGTGACAAAAATCATCATGCTAATAATTTTTAATTATTTTCTTGTTAACCCTCGGGCACCTGTGGGGCGGCACTCCATGCCGCTACTCTCTAAAAATTCCAGTAATTCATTAAAGCACATCCTTTCCGGTTTTTTTGGGTTAAGGTATCTTTCCATCAGCTACCTGACCACCCGTACCCGAACGCGCCGATTTTTCTTTCACTTCTGTTAGTTGTTTTCGGTAATCTTAAATGAAAAGGTCACCTAGCGGTACTTTATGCCGCCCGCAGTGTCATCGTCCCGCGTGTGATCGTCCCTAGTCAATAATGAGTGAAGCTTATATAGCCCAGGCGAATTAGAGAAAATAGGAGAAATAATTCATAGTAAAGAAATTTCTTCACCAGCGTCTTCCTTTACACTTGGTTAATCATACCTCAAAAGTCCCCTACGGTGGGGGGTGAGCTCGAGGAGTGGGGGTAAATTTTCTCCATTTTTTTGGACTTTTTTTCGGTTTTTTGCCTATAACTCTAAAAGTAAGCGTTCTAGCGGATTTTTTACTACTACCAGAATTAAAGTACATAAAATTTCCTACAATTTGCTCTTCTGACTTAAGTCTCTACGATTACGCCTTCCGCCGCTAGAGCGCGTTGAAAAGTAGGTATCATTTTTAAAAATCAGCTAAAAGGTCTTTTTATGCTCTTTTTACTCGGAAATTTTCAGGAATTGTGCGGGTTGGCGTTTAGATGGTCCCCTATGAAAATCATTGCCCCCAGCCTGATCGTAGCTACTGCGCATGCGCAAACTTGTATTTCCTTCTACAAACTTCTACATTTCCCATCTGATTTCGATGAAATTTTCAGGAATAATGCTGGTTGGGGTGGAGATGGTCCCCTATGAAAATCATTGTCCCCAGTCGATCGTAGCCACTGCGCATGCGCAAACTTGTATTTCCTTGTCACTGCCATAACTTCTACATTTCCCATCTAATTTCGATGAAATTTTCGGGAATTATGCAATTCGGAGCGGAGATGGTCCCCTATGAAAATCATGGTTTCCTAGTTGAAAACACTTACTGTCTTAACTCTCTACGATTACGCGTTACACCGCTAGAGCTCGTTGAAAAGTAGGTGGCATTTTAAAAAATCAGCAAAAAGATCTTTTGATGGTCTTTTTACTCAGGAATCATTCTTATTAAGCCTGATGACATCTTGTAGTACATGACTTGTTTTCCGATCATCAGTAATGCTCGGACAATGACTTAAGAAGGTTTCTTGTAGGTATTTTTTTCACTTACATCCTGAAAAGTGTATCAATATCACATATTTTCAGCACCCTTACCTACAGTTAGTGAACTATAGGCTCCAAAAATGAAAAGAAAAAAAATGAGAGACCAAATAAAATGATCTGTATTAAACAGAGTATAAGTCTATTCACAGAAGTAGTAGTAGTACCTAGTGTATTCACAGAAGGTGTGGGAGGGGGAATCGGCCATCGATCTTTACAGGTGTCTGCTCTGCATCCGTAAAGAGTCTCCATCCACAGTCAACCTTAAAATTCAAAATCGGATCACAGTGAAGTAAGTGCCTGTAATCTTATATTGATAGATAGATGAGTTCATGCAGATGATTAGGATCAAACTTACATAGTGATCTTATGGTTCCATGTATGTTTCCTCATCTTCTTCAGATGAATTGCCGTCGGCAAGTGGGGGGTTATTTGTGTAGGAACCCGAACAGTTGGAGCAGAGTGTTGAGCAGTGGATCCCAGCTCTGCGGCATCCACATCAACCACTACCGCAGATTTGGTGCAGCTGCAGAATATGTTGAACAGAATTTCAGGCGTGGCTGGTGGATCCAAAGTTTGAATTGGTTTAAGGAAGCCATCGTCTCCCCTACTCCAACCCCGATTTGTTGCTTCCAACTTGTTGGAAATTCCAACTTGTTGTTTTGTGGGGGAATAAAAAATGTCTGAGACATTCTTCAATGCCAGCTTGGCAATAGTCAGCTTCCCTTTCCTGAAAATTGCTGACGTGGTGTCACGGCCACCAAATGCGTGAATAAATAAAATGCTATCAGCAAATGGGAGGTGTTTCTAGCTCTGTTGTGGCGTATGTTCCGCCTTCCTCATTCCCTTTCATCCCATTTATTCCCCCACCTCCACGCTGGATGATGTAGCGCGAGCCGGGGAAACGATGTTCCTAGCCATGTAAAGTTCAACACAAGGTGATCTGGATAAGCAACGTTACCTTGGTTTTGTCAAATCCACCACGAGAGTGAAGCCAGATCTCCCCTCTTTACCACCTAACAGAGGATCTGCCCGGCAGCATTCATACAGAGTCTACTTCCAAGTTCAAGAATGGCTGGACAACAAGTTGGAAGCAACAAATCGGGGTTGGAGTAGGGGAGACGATGGCTTCCTTAAACCAATTCAAACTTTGGATCCACCAGCCACGCCTGAAATTCTGTTCAACATATTCTGCAGCTGCACCAAATCTGCGGTAGTGGTTGATGTGGATGCCGCAGAGCTGGGATCCACTGCTCAACACTCTGCTCCAACTGTTCGGGTTCCTACACAAATAACCCCCCACTTGCCGACGGCAATTCATCTGAAGAAGATGAGGAAACATACATGGAACCATAAGATCACTATGTAAGTTTGATCCTAATCATCTGCATGAACTCATCTATCTATCAATATAAGATTACAGGCACTTACTTCACTGTGATCCGATTTTGAATTTTAAGGTTGACTGTGGATGGAGACTCTTTACGGATGCAGAGCAGACACCTGTAAAGATCGATGGCCGATTCCCCCTCCCACACCTTCTGTGAATACACTAGGTACTACTACTACTTCTGTGAATAGACTTATACTCTGTTTAATACAGATCATTTTATTTGGTCTCTCATTTTTTTTCTTTTCATTTTTGGAGCCTATAGTTCACTAACTGTAGGTAAGGGTGCTGAAAATATGTGATATTGATACACTTTTCAGGATGTAAGTGAAAAAAATACCTACAAGAAACCTTCTTAAGTCATTGTCCGAGCATTACTGATGATCGGAAAACAAGTCATGTACTACAAGATGTCATCAGGCTTAATAAGAATGATTCCTGAGTAAAAAGACCATCAAAAGATCTTTTTGCTGATTTTTTAAAATGCCACCTACTTTTCAACGAGCTCTAGCGGTGTAACGCGTAATCGTAGAGAGTTAAGACAGTAAGTGTTTTCAACTAGGAAACCATGATTTTCATAGGGGACCATCTCCGCTCCGAATTGCATAATTCCCGAAAATTTCATCGAAATTAGATGGGAAATGTAGAAGTTATGGCAGTTTTTTTTTTTTTTTTTTTTTTTTTCCGAACTCCCCTTAAGACAAATTGTCTTTGGTGACGGAGGGGGCACGCCATTAAAGAAAATAAATAAATAAATCAAATATAATGGGGAGGACGCCCAGGACTCACCCGACGCCGGCCCTAGGGATAAGGGAAGATGAGGAAGGTGGGGGTGGGAGAGAAGGATGAAGGGAAGTGCCTCTATAAAACGACCACCAGTTCAAATATGAGCCGAGCAGGACACGGGTGGTGATACCACGGAGTACGCCTACTGAGATGCCCAACTCGCGCAACTCCGTGGCACTTTTCCCGCACCACACACCGCGCCATGACAAGGTTGCAGCCATCACCCTGATGTTGTTGGGTGCCACTCCTTTTAGCTCCGACACCGCTTGCCGTAAATCATCTCTATCATACTTTCTTATCTTAGCCCGCCAAGTCTGCTCCATGTCCAAGCTGCCATTGACAACTTGGACATCCAGGATAATGCAAGACTGGTCGGGCTTGACGGCAACAATGTCGGGCTTCTTACCCTGGTCACTTGGCATGTGATACAATCTCTCTCTCTCAACATCCCAGCCGCTAGATGACAAAGCACCTGCTATCTGCTTGGCGACCGCATCATGACGTAGGATGCGGCCCCCATGAGTTCGTGGACACTGCTGCACCACATGATACAGGTGTTCATTTCCACTCCGACAGGCACGGCAAAGGGGTAGCGTTGTCCCGCGACTACCTCTCGAACACCGCACCGCAGTTGGCAAAGATGCCACGCGGATGGCGTGGAAGTGTCGGTAGTCACGGGCCCCAATGCCCTCCGAAGCCCAATCTACCCATTGGGATGAGACAAGGCTTTCGGAGCACTGTCGGAGTTCTTTACCATCTACCGATTCATGCAGCGCAGCAGCAAACTCAGCAGACGAACTGGGTTTTGGAGCAGATGGTGTTGCTCGGTCGCACCATGCTAACTGCTGCCTGACAAAATCAAGATCAGCAGCCGCACGGGCGACCTCCCAGCTCGACCCTTGAAGGGCTAGCAGGCGCCGGCGGCGCAGTGAAGGGATACATGCCGAGAGAGACACAATGCCAAGCCCACCGGATTTGACCGGTGCATGAACATAGGCACTTGGGACACCAGGTGGGAACTTCAGCCAAGAGCGCACAGCAGAGCGAACTTCTCGATCCAATTGTTGCAGCCCCCCCGCCGTAAGCCTGCCAAAGACTAACCCATAGGTTAGCTTCGGAAGTAAGTACGTGCGGAGGAGGCGCAGCTTCTGCTGTGGCTTCAATGGAGCCTTGGTAACGCGAGCTAGCGCTCTACCAAGGTCCACACGGCTGGCAGTAATAGTGGCCACCCCCATGAAGTCGACTCCAAGGTACCGCCAAACCTCCAACACGGATCGAGATGGAATGGGCGGATTGTCCTACGACAAAACCCCCATCCACAACTTTCACCTTATGTTGGCGACCCGACGGGACCAAGGAGACCGACCCACACTTATCGGGGTTGACCACAAGTCCACACCTGGCTAGCTGCTTAGCAAATGCATTGAGGGCGATCTGCAAGCCCTCACGGGTTTCTGCGAGTAGGACAACATCATCGGCAAATGCCAATGCTCCTACTCGCACCCCAGGGGCGAGATCAAACCCTACTTCAGTGGGCAGCTTACCCAAGGCCGTATCCACAACCAGGTTGAAGAGGAGTGGTGATAGGGGATCCCCCTGGCGTACCCCACGCCCGATCCGTATATCCCCTGATACCTCACCTCCTGCCTCGAGGACCGTCACGCCTTCCTGGTACAGACAGGCCACATACTCGATTAACCGAGATGGGGCCCCGACACCACGAAGGCAATCGGTCAGGGCAAGGTGACTGACTGTGTCAAAGGCCTTAGCGACGTCCAGAGCGGCGAGGTGGAGTTGCCGGCGTTTAATACGGGCCAGCGAAATGACAGATTGGAGAACTGTAAGGTTCTCCGCTGTGCCATCCGCTGGCCGAAACGCTCTCTGGACATCACCAATGACACCAGCCACCTGGAGGCGAGATGCCAGTACTTTTTGGAAGTGGCGGAAGACTACCGAGGACACAGAGATCGGTCGATAGCCTCCAGGCCCACTTCCCCCTTTCTTGGGGATAAACACGGTACGGGTACGGGTTAACGCTTTCGGGGGTCTTCCCGCAAGGAGGAGCAGGTTGAGGATGAGCAGCTTAATCGTCTTTGGTGCTTTATTCCAGCGTCGGGCAGAAACACCATCGGGTCCAGCAGATGTGGAGTTCTTGACACGGCACTTGTGTGCCTCGTCAAGTAGCACCGGCGAGCACAAGATGCTGCGCAAGGAATCCCTGGTGGAGATTGGGGGAACCACACGCTCCCCAGGGTCGTGACTGGGAGCACTCAAAAGTGGTTCCCAGAAATCCACAAACTCCTGGAGAGGGGGTTGAACTTGATTTTCCCCAGGCTCCTCCAGTACCTCCGCAGCCACACGCGCCGGATGCTTCCTCCACAAACTCTGAACCCGGTGGTACTCCCGCCGTCTCGCTTGTTTAGCTGCTCTGCGACCTCCACGCAACACCACTCTGGGAGGAGGTCCCCCCTGGTGCCGCGTCACAGTCGCATCCCCAACCTGCGGGAAGATTCTCCCTAAATAGGCTGCAACCTCATCTTCCAGGTTATCCAGCCCTTCAGCAGCCCGCCTCACCAGATCCTGCAGGTAGGTGCTTTCATAGCCTTCAACACGACCTACCTGCCCCCCGAGCCTCAAGACTTCGGTCTTCAGATCGGCAAGAAGACCGGAGGTCCCGGGGGAGGGATACTGAATGGCAGGCTGCTGCTCCACATCAGCAGTAGGAGATGCGGGAGAAGCCCCACTGCTATTTGCCAGGATAGCTTCCTGGACAAGCTGCTTATAGTGGGGCCTCAGGCGGATGTTCTTGATGGCAATGACTGTGCGCGTGGGAAAACGTTCATTCAGATAAACATTAATATTACGTACCCCATTGCGCACAGCCACCGCCTCATCTGCCGCCATCCTGCGCAACTCCTCGGAAGCATACCTGTGCTGTATTCGTTCAATATCAATAGCAGCATTAGCAGCTACAGGATGCTTCCGTCTGATGTGGAGACCAAGGCCAGACCTGGTAGTAAACGCCCGCTCACAATGGGCACACTGGTGGTTCGAAGAGGCTGTGGAAGAGGAAGAGGGTAGGGATGATGAGGAAGAGGAAGAGGGTGAGGATGGCCGACGCCCCTGCCTGGGGCGCCTCTGAGCGCCTCCCCTAATACCCCGCGAGCCAATGGGCTGGCGGGGGTTATGAGGCATTTCTGTGGTGTCTTCCATAACGGGGGGCGCTTCATTTATGGAGGGTCAGGGAACCCGTTGACAGGGGTCCCCTCCCTAATCGCCAGAGGGTCATTCAGCCACCCCTGGAACTTCAAGAGGGGTCCATCAGGGAAACCTAATAGGACCACCTCTATTTATCCCAGGGGGCCCGGGTTGTGCGACGGGGACGCATGACCTTGACTTGGGTAGGGATAAGAAGGGCTCCAAAGAGATAAAAACACCCTCTATTACCCTACCCCAACAACCCAAATAAAATAAATACAAGTATATATATATAAATAAACTATATATAAAAAATGTATATATAAATACAAGGAAATACAAGTTTGCGCATGCGCAGTGGCTACGATCGACTGGGGACAATGATTTTCATAGGGGACCATCTCCACCCCAACCAGCATTATTCCTGAAAATTTCATCGAAATCAGATGGGAAATGTAGAAGTTTGTAGAAGGAAATACAAGTTTGCGCATGCGCAGTAGCTACGATCAGGCTGGGGGCAATGATTTTCATAGGGGACCATCTAAACGCCAACCCGCACAATTCCTGAAAATTTCCGAGTAAAAAGAGCATAAAAAGACCTTTTTGCTGATTTTTAAAAATGATACCTACTTTTCAACGCGCTCTAGCGGCGGAAGGCGTAATCGTAGAGACTTAAGTCAGAAGAGCAAATTGTAGGAAATTTTATGTACTTTAATTCTGGTAATAGTTTTTTTTTTTTTTCTTTTTTTTTTTCTTTTTTTTTTTTTTTTTATTAAAACATCTACATCTGCTCCCATAGCGACTACAGGTGTTTCAAATTACATACAAAATTATACTAAATTATGAAATATTCAACAATGTCGCTAAAGTAAAACATTAAACATCAAGATAAACAACCAACAACTAAAACATTTAAAATTTGAGCAAAAACATATATATATCACTTAAAAATTACTTAAAAATCGTCAAAATCAACTGAGTTTATAAATGTCAACAATTCGTCCCGATGGTCGCAGTACAAATCCCGGAATGAGGCTGGCCAACGACCCCCACACAACTCAATTTTTCTCACCATCCTAGCGCGGAATTCTTCATATTTTTGGCACTCGAATACTATATGATCCCAAGTCTGGGACACTCGCATGGGGCACTGACAGGCATCATCATTTATTATGGCAAAACGTTTTAAATATGCCCTGTTTCTTCCATGTCCAGTGAGGAGCTGGGTGAGTTTCCACGAAAAGGAAACACTCAGGTTCAGTCTATTCCTGACGGTAGGAAAGAAGCGTCTGGAATGGGACCCATCCGTAGTCGCCGCCCATATGCTCTCCCAAACCGAGTGGCTCTCCGCCCTCAACTGAGTCTTTAATGCAGACCGCGGCCTCAGATCGAATGCTATCCGGAGGGAATCGTCGGCAGCTGCTCGTTTGGCCCACATATCCGCCTCCTCGTTTCCTCTTATACCAATGTGTGCCTCAACCCAGCCAACATCCAACACCCAGCCCTCATCGTTGATTAGACGGAAAATCAATGAACGGGTTTCTTCATAAACATATAAATGGTTAGAGGGGTTCCTGAGTGAGTCGAGCGTAACTGCACTATCAGTACATACAGCAGCACTCCTGAGATGCGCTCCTATACGCTGACGCCCCAGCCAACGGACCGCCTCCAGCACAGCAAGAGCCTCAGCTTGATTGATGGAACAGGATGGTCCCAAACGGAACACCTGCCTGTGAATAGGGTCCTCACCCTCTCCCCTGTAGACCACCATGGCCGATCCCACCTTTCCATTACTCTTACTTCCATCCGTGAAGATCCTATAGTGAGGTGCGGCAATCTCCACTGAGCCAAAGCTAAGTGCTCTCGAAGGATGCAACCATCTATCAGGCGTAAGAGGGAGATCAATTCCGTTTTCAACTGTTGAGAGACTATACAACTTAGACTTTTCTTTAACATATAGCTCAATTGGCATGTGTCCAGAAATTATAAAGGTGCTCTGGTAGGATACAGTACGGAATCCTCTCAAAATTCGAAGAAGGATTCTACGCTGAACTCGTCTCATCATCTGGACATAGCAGTCATAGTCAAGCGCCTCCGACCAAACAGGAGCAGCATAAGAAAGAACAGGAAGGATCGCTCCTCTGTATATAACATCTAGGGCCTCGCTGCCCATACCCCAATACACTTTTGCAGAACGCGAGAGAGCATTAATGAGACGGGAAGACTTCTCACAGATGTACTTCACATGGTCGTTCCATCGAAATCTATTATTGAAGACAACTCCCAAATATTTGAGTTTTTGAACCCGTTCAAGCTCCCTACCCAGCAGATAAACATTGACATCCCTGATCACCCTTCTTCTTGTAATATGCATTACTTTCGTCTTCTCTGGATTAAAGCTCATGTTATTTTCCCATGCCCATTTTTCAATTAGGAAGAGAGCTGCGTTACATGTAACCTCCAAGGCCGACTCATCCTTCCCAGAAACAAGAAGCAAGAGATCATCAGCGAACGCTGTCACCTGAACATTCTCCGGGTATGGAAGGCCCAGGACTGGGTCATACAATATATTCCAGAACCCAGGTCCGCAACAAGAGCCCTGAGGACACCCCATCCGCTGATCCTTAGTCACCACCACGGACCGCAGGGACAAGTACGATGATCTGCCAGTAAAGTATGCCGTAGACAATCTGTATAGGTTAGCTGGAATCCTCTTCTCACGAAGCTGCCCTAGAATAGCCGGCCACCACGCTCCATTAAAGGCTCCTTTAACATCGAGCGAGACCATCAGTACATCACTGCGTTCACTTAACCCTCTTTTTATAAAGTCCTTCACCCGCATCAAAGCGTCCACTGTACTCTTTTGGGGAGTAAAACCGAACTGATAAGGAGACAAGAGGTTCCGGGTACGCAAGTTGTGCAAAATCCTGCAGATCAGGAGCTTCTCGAGAACCTTCCCCATGATGGGGAGAAGACTGATCGGACGAAACCTTGAAGCAGATTGCTCGTCGCTCTTCCCAGGCTTCACTATCAACAAAACTTGCGACTTTTTCCAAATTTTTGGGAAAAGTGCCCTTCTTAAACATTCATTATAGACTGTGACAACAGAACCCGGAAGGCACTCAAAGAGGTGCTTCAGAATTTCAATCGTGAACCCATCCTCGCCGGGAGACTTGCCAATCTCAAAGTCATCGATTGCAGAGCAAACCTCGGCACAGGTAAAAGGAACATCGTCGAGTGGGCATTATACGTATCTCGATCCTCCATCAAACGAATGTGGATGTCTCCAGCAGCTCGATACTCATCTGGAACGCAGACGTTCATAATACACGACGTTCTGGTAATAGTAAAAAATCCGCTAGAACGCTTACTTTTAGAGTTATAGGCAAAAACCGAAAAAAAGTAAAAAAAAATGGAGAAAATTTACCCCCACTCCTCGAGCTCACCCCCCACCGTAGGGGACTTTTGAGGTATGATTAACCAAGTGTAAGGAAGACGCTGGTGAAGAAATTTCTTTACTATGAATTATTTCTCCTATTTGCCCATTTTGGTCTAATTCGCCTGGGCTAATAGGGAAGAAAACTTTTCTAAACAATGATTTGCACGTAATAATTCAGCTTTCAGTTTGCGCGAGTGGTTTTATTCGTTTCAGTTTACGTATTATTACGTATTTTCTGTATTATTCAATTCATTTCAACATTTTGAAATAAAGACAGTTTTTATTTCAAAATGTTAAAATGAATTGAACAATACAGAATTGAAGGTTAACAATCGATTCATTTAGATGTTTAGTAAAAAATGTAATTTTATCGAAAGAGTATTCAGGAACATTTTGTCGAAGTTAATTGAGACTTGATTGAGAGTCTTCATGACAATTATGTTCAGCTACTGAACAGCCCTGTTAAGGCCCTTCCATCTTGACAAACAAAGCAATAGATCTGGATTCCCATGATACTTTGTGATTTCAAATGCGAAAAGTTGATACTTAAGGGAAGAGGTTATAAATTATTGGAAGTGTTGTTTTACGATAATCCAAATCGTAGTCGGAGAAGTGGAACTGCAAAATATCTCATAAATTGAGGGGGTGTGTGCCACTTTCATTTTCGTGTTTGCGGAGGAATACGTGCTTCCGTAGGAAACTAGACTAATGAACGAGTAGAAAACGACGATGCGAGTACATGGATTTAGAGTGTGGTCAGATGTGTGGGCACGCAGTACTTCCTCATGCTTCAACCTCTAAGTGACGGTTTTCCGAGGCGCCGGGAGCAGGCCACAGCCTTGTGATGTATAGTGAGGCAAACTGCACCAGCGGCAGCTGAAGATAAAAGAGGGTGAACGCGGCTTTGATTGATGATAGTAATTTTTT